>PVJI01008717.1:0-69411 GCA_004026765.1 Micronycteris hirsuta | reverse complement strand
GGGGAGGGAGAGGATGCAAATAACTGTAATTGAACAACAATAAAGTAATTTAAAAAAAAAAGAAATTATTGTTAATTTTTAGATGTAGTAAAGGCATAGTGGTTATGTTTTCTTAAAAGACTTCTTTTCTTTGGATATCCACATAGAAATACTGATGGACGTAATGCTTTGATGTCTAGTATTTGCTTCAAAATAATTTAGGGTTAGGGAAAATGGTGAGAGTTGAGATCAATCAAATTTGGCTATGAGTTGATAAGTGTTGAAGTTGGGATCGGTTGCATAAGAGTTATAATACACCCTCACTATTTTTGTGTGTATTTGAAATATTCCATACCAAAAAAATTTGTTTAAAGCGTGCTTGGTTATAAGGCTATCAGTATGCCAATGACATATAGGTGCTTAATAGACGATTCTTGATAACCCAGCATTTTTCATCTAATGTTTGGAAGATCCACTGTCAAAAGTAATGGAAAGTAGGAAAAATATTAAATATATATGCTTCCCCCAGTGAAAGAAACTCCAGATTTCAAAACTATAGTTAAATAATCTGCGCCAGTCTAAAATAGAAGATGAACATTGTCTAATTCCCATCCTTCCTGTTGGCTGTGCTGCTGCACTGTGATGAACCCAATTCAATAAAGAGCATATATTACAAGCACATGATAAACTTTTGTCTTGATTCTGAGGATATATAATAACTCTCTGTCTTTGGAATCTGATATAAGGAGGGCATATGTTCAGGGAAATTCCCAGTCTACTGATATCTTCCTTGGCTTTTACTCTTCATTCCTAAATATATATAACTCTTATGTATAGCTGAACTGGACATGGGTGAGGTTTAACAACTGGAAATAAGTATCCTCCTTTCTTCCACATGCCAATCATAAGTCAAGTTACTTTAAATGTGCAAATCTAATTAAGTAGGTTAAAGACATGGGAGCTGGAAATGTAACAGGGAAAATAAAAATAAAGAAGGAAGGAAGGGAGGAAGGACAAGAAGAAAGGAGGAAGGGAAGAAAGACAGAAAAGTTGACCTTTCTCAGAAGAATGCAGAACATTTCAATTTAGTAAGTTTGGTGCAGATGTTCTCATAAACCCAGGAAGAGTGGAGCCAATTGCCCATTAAAGATTTACCAGCCATTCCTAATCTTCACTGTGCAAAGTGCCCATTGGAGATTTCCCTGTAGTAGTTGGTGAGGATTACTTTTCCTTTCAAAGTCATTTATGGTCACTGAGGAATCTGAACTCCAAGAAATGGATTGTTGGTTATATAACCAAAAATTTACGTACAATTACAGACTTTTCAATTCTCAAGTTGTCCCAAAACACTCTAATAGGACCTTAAATGTGTGCAAAAATAATTTTTGAGCCACTATCTGGAAAGTTAAATAAATAACACCCTAAAACAAGATCATCTCCCCATATTTGGGCTGTATCAGGGATGTTTACTTGGGAATACTCTCTTAAGCCACTACCTCCAGATTTGAAAAGATGTAGCCAGGACCAAAACAATACTTCTTGTCTTCTGAAAAAACTGAACTAGCAAAACCTGGAAAGCACCAGTAACCCTCTGAAATGTCAAAATAGCTTAATTCAAATAACTCAATTATTCATGTTCATATTATTTTAAAGGTATGTACTGACTGCTTATGTACCAAGATACTTATATAATACTTAATAATACTAAGTTGATGAAGACAGGAAGAACTACTCATGGGGCACACAGGCCAAAGAAAAGTCGAGAGACAGGTCTCATCTAAACCCTAAAAGATAGCTATAACTTAACCGAACAAGATGAGACATTTGGTGGCCTCCTCAAGTAAATAAATTGATATAGGAAGTCCTTGGAGATTTAGAATTATTCTTGCAAAGTCTCTTGGAAGGGAGCTCATCCTCTTCTCTCCACTCCTATTCCAGGATTAGTTTCAAAAAGAGTGGAGAAAAGAATAGAATCCTCGGATAATTTAAGGACTGCAAAAGAAGTAACAGGCTCCCTACATCCCTTCTGGAACCCCAAAAAACAGCACATGCATCCATTCAAAGTCAGTAATCAATATTCATAGGGACCCTTGGGTGCCAGGCATATCTTTATAGGACTTTCCCTTTTAGCCACTAAAGCAAGGCAGCAGTAGGTTCAGATGTCTTCATGGGATTTCTGGGGCAGAGGTCCCAACATTTCTCCAAGTCTCCAGCACTCCAGACAATGTAGGAGATACACTGACCTCTCCCTTATTCCCTTCGTTTCAGGTTACAGAAATTATTTCCAAAAGAAAAGTGAGAGTAAGAGAGAGAGAGAACAAGGGCCCCAGTGGACCCCACAGTCATGAGGAAGGGCACAGAAGCAGGAAGTAGCATGAAGGTCCAGATGGGTGAATTGTGTATCTTGGGAGAAAACAGTGCAGGACAAGCAAAGACCAAGGAGTAGTACTCTCTCTTCACTATTGCTCTGGGACTGTGAAAACATTACAGCTTAGATTAGTCCCAGGGTGAAAGAGAAGTTATGACCTGATGGAATTTAAACCAGAAATAAAGAAAATGCAGAATCGATTTAGACTGTGTTATTTATAAGCAGAGAGTAATGGTGTCTTTGAATGTATACTTAGTTGAATATATAAAACTAAGTTCTCTTTTAATACAATGAAGACACTTGAAAATACTATAATCTATATACAAGCTGTGTATGTGTGTGTGTGTGTGTGTTTACAAATATAACCAAATGTACTTAAATATTGGACCCTTCAGAACTGCCACCTTGGGAGGTTCTATTTATGACATTATCATTGTTCAAATTCTTTCTTAAGCCTTCAGCATCATTTTATAAGCCATACAGGGAAATCAATTCCATTAGTTTATATTGATTCACCATGTTTGATTACCAATTATAAAAGAAAGCAAGTAAAAAAAGAGAGAGTGAATGATTTGCTTAAATCATGGATTTATTCACCAAAGCTTGGCACAAGCCATTTCCAAAATTCAATAAACACATCATGTTTATTAACTCTGTATAATACTCAAAGAATAAAAGCAATCCCAAAATTGTTTTAAGCAATGGCTACTGTTTTGTAATACATATATTGTCAAGATGACTATTTTGAATGAAAACACTCATTTGGATGAATTAGTATACTTGTGAATAACAAGAACCAATCTGAAAAAATGGCCACATTATTTTATAGTCATGGATATTTAGGGCAGTGACAAACATCTCAACTTTCAGTGAGTGGCCATTTCCCTTGAAATCACATGCTCTCTGTCACTGTCTCAGTCCCCAGAATCTTATAATTCTCCACACTTTGGAAAGAGCTTTTTCAAGAAAGCCACGGCATAAGTGCTGTCATGCAAGAAGAGAGGAGCCTGAGAGAGTCTGGGTCCTTCCGCCTGCACTGTCTCTCCTACAGGCAACTTAGCATTTTTATGAGCGTTGCTCTTAATCTCATTTTTCATTCCCATCTTGCAACTTTATGCCTTCCTATTGATCTTAGTTCTGCTGCTTAGAGACACCAATATGATATGCTGAGAACATTCAATAAATAAAAAATATCCATCCACCCCGTACGTGCTTCCTCTTTAGAAAATTATGCAAGTAAAATAGTGCTTTTCTGCTCCTTGTTCATTCTCAAGACCAAAGTCTAAGATGTGCATGTGGAATTGACTCCAGGGATGGGTAGAGGGTGTTCTAAATTTCAAATCTCAAACCTGGTTCTGAAGTCCAATACTGCCTTAGAGAAGTTGCCTTCTATAATTATTGATTACCCCTCACATTCTGTAATTGAAGTCACATCTACAAAGACCTGTTTAAATTGTAGCATTTGTGATTTTTTCCTGAATGAGAAATGCATTTATCTGCATTACTTCTATACATTAAAAAAGTTGTTTATGAATGAGAAAACACTGTCCCATAGTACACATTTGGTAGTATGAATTCAGCTAAGAATCTTCGTACATCAGTGCATATTTCATTCATATGATCCTCGTTCAAAGAAATGAACAAACACCACCTGAGAGGAGAGGTTTTTTAAAAAATATATATTATTGATTATGCTATTACAGTTGTCCCACTTTCCACCTTTATTCCCCTCTGCCCTGTACCCCCTCTCCCACCCTCAATCCCCTCCTTTACTTCATGTCCATGGGTCATACATATAAGTTCTTTGGCTTCTACAGAGAGGTGAGGTTTTAATCAAACAAGAGAGTTAATTCAGGGGTCAAATTTATACTCCTCATTTCTGTACTATGAACAATTAAGGTAAATACCATGGAGTAGTATAGAAAGAATCCTAGACATCAGAAGATGTGGGTTCTAGTATTTGCTTTCCAAGCTATTTGGATTTAATTTGATTTCCCCAAGTTCTCCTTCTATTAACTGTGAAAATGAAGGGGTGGACACCTGATCGCCACTACCACTGATATTTTTGGAGCTTCATGCTCAAAATGTGGAGGTATATTTTCCTAAGCACCTGGCTGCACTTCATGGCTACTTTATCAGTCCCTTGTCCCTCATTTCCAATTCTCTTAAGAGCATTAAAAATATTTTGTCATGGAGAGCAGAATACTGAGGAGTGGACCTGAGAGTCTGCACTTGGGATGCAGCATCAAAACAAACAACCTAACTTGACGTGATGAGAAAACAATTTTGAACTGCTGCATAGGCATTTCACAGTGCATCAACGCTGCTCACACCGAGTCTGAACACTTAGATATGAGCCTTAGTGTCGGATTCCCCCTACAAGTTCCTGCTTTGGTTTTCCCAAGGCACCTTTCATCTATTGTTGTTCCATTTTTATATTTATTTTTTAATCTCTCAATTCCAGTTAATGTTCAATACCATTCTGCATCAGCTTCAGATGTATAGCCAAGTGGCCAGAAAACCACTCACTTCACAGAGTGGTCCCTCCAACCCCACCCCAATACCTCAAGCACCCATCTGGCCCCAAATGTATCCACCATGACTATTGACTATATTCCCCATCTCTGTGACTATTCTGTAAGTACCAATTTGTACCTCTTAATCCCTTTACCCTTGGCACCCAGGCCCCGAACCTTCCCTGCCCTCTATAAGTCTGTTCTCTTTATCTATGAATCTGTTTCTATTTTGTGTGTTTGTTATATTTTCTTAGATTCCACATTTAAATGAAATCATATGGCACTTGTGTTTCTCTGTCTGACTTATTTCACTTACCATAATACCATTTAGGTCCATTCATGCTGTCACGAAAGGAAAGATTTCATTATTTTTCATGGCCCAGTAGTATTCCATTGTGTATATATGAGTATACCACAGCCTTTTTATCCTTTTAAAATAACCTCTTAGCGTTGGGCCCCAATAAAAGTTAGTGACCTCTGCCCTTACCACTTTATCAGTAATAGGTTCTTGCTACCCTGCTCCCTATCTCCTGCTCATTCTTGGCCTGGGACAAAAGACTGCCCTTCCTTAGGCTCATTGCACCCACCAACCCTGCCCCACCCCACCTCATTTCTTGGATCTCTAATAAATCTTGTGATTTTACTTTTTTTGAGTGAGTGTATTGAAACTGCACCTTCAATCAAAATGATCCAGGGGTTTTCACTTCTCCAAAATGGGAGCTCAGCTGCTAAGGGAGCTACCTGCCAACCCCATTTGGATAGCTTGTGACTCCTCATTCAAGCACATCGTAATCTGCATACTCTTAACTTAATATACCAGCTACCAACCTTCCAATACACTTGACATTAAAAGGGGGGAGTAATGTGTCCTGGCTGGTGTAGCTCAGTGATTTGAGCACAGGCTGTAAACCAGAAGTTTACCAGTTCAGTTCTCAGTCAGGGCACATGCCTGGGTTGCAGCCAGGTCTCCAGTGGGGGCCATGTAAGAGTCAACTTCACATTGATGTTTCTCTCCCTCTCTTTCTCCTTCCAGTCCCCTCTCTCTAAAAATAAATAAACAAAATCTTTTAAACAAAAGGGGAAGTAGCCCTGGCTGGTGTAGCTCAGTGGATTGAGCGTGGGCTGGGAACCAGAGGGTCCCGGTTCAATTCCCCGTCAGGGCACATGCCTGGGTTGGGGGCCAGGTCCCCAGTGAGGGCTACGTGAGAGGCAACCATACATTGCTGTTTCTCCCTTTCTTTCTCCTTCCATTCCCTTCTGTCTAAAAATAAAATAAAAATAAAAATCTTTAAAAAAAAGGGGGGGAAGTAATGTAATGGCTCATGCCATTGAAAAGTCTAGCTGTGGACTGAATTATATCACCTCTAAATTCATATGTTCAAGCCTGCAGCCCCAGTATCTCAGAATGTGACTGGATGGGGATGATTAAAGAGATGATTAACTTTAAATCAGATCATGTGGGCAATCCAACCTGTGTCCACATAAGAAGAGGAAATTTGAACATGCAAAGAGACACGAGAGGTGCACACGCACAGGGAGGTGACCATGGGAAGAGGCAGCAGAGGGGCGGCCATCTGCAAGCCCAGGAGAGAGGCCTCAGAGGAAACCAACCCTGAAAGCACCTTGATCTTGGCCTTTTTGCCTCCAGAAAATAAATTTCTGTTGCTAAAATAACACAGTCTGGTAGGTGTTTTGTTATAGCAGCCCTAGCAAATACTACAAGTCCCTTGCAGGGCAGAATATGTTATTTGCAAAACCCAGTGAAAAATGAAAATGTTGTGCCCCTGCTTCAAAATGCAGGGAAAAAAATTGCCACTAAAGGCACTGAAACATTAGGCTTTTCCCCCCTTCTTTTCTAGCCTTCCTCTAACTTATGGTGGTTTTGTTGTTTGGGTGCTTTGAATGTTTTTGTTTTATTTTTTGCCGTTTAAGTGATTCCAAGGAAAGAAAATTAAAATGTTAAACTATTAGCCTGAAGATTACCATTCATGTCTACACTGTACAACGCCAATTTTAAATGTACGTGTAGGGAAATTTAACCGTTCAACTCTCATGCAGGATCGCCAGTATTGCACAATTAGGATTTTGTAGCCTGTGCCTACATTGTATGTACATCATTCTCACCAAGACAATGGAAATGCTGCAGAAACTAACTTAACTGCGTTTATTTCATTTCTTGATACACACACATTCTACCAGCACTCACTAGCCTAGATTTATTGACGAGCATGGAAGAACTGAAAGGAAAAGGAAGTAAAGGTTCTCCTCTCTTTCCCTTTTCTTCTGTCATAACTCAGTGTAAGTGGTTGACTAATACAGGGAAGTTACACACAAGTAAGAGATGATCTGACAGGGTGCTTTGGTCGTTTGTGTTTCTTAGAATGCCACTGCCTTCCTTCGGCATTCAAAGTAAATTCCGGTTCAAAGGGAAAGCCTGGCCTCTCAGGACTGTCAGCAGCCCTGCTTACTCAGTCATAAACATGACAGGCTTGCCTTGTTCTTGCTTTCAGTCTCCCTGAACCTCTACTCATTGTGGGGCTCAGTAGAATTCTGTGCTTATGGTTCATCGTGAATGCCGTATGCAGAAGAGGTGGCAAGGAATGGCAGACACACATTACATAAACTCCTCTGTTCACACGCATGCTCTATTGTCTCATTGAACTTCACTTACAAATCACAAGTTCAAAAATAAAATGTATTAATATTTTCAAGATTGTGCCTGGCTGGTGTGGCTCTGTCGATTGAGTGTCAGCCTGTGAACCAAAGGTTTGCCAGCTTGATTCCTGGTCAGGGCACATGCCTGGGTTGCAGGCTAAGTCCCCAGTAGGGGGCATGTGACAGGCAACCACACATTGATGTTTCTCTCCCTCTCTTTCTCCCTCCCTCCCCCTCTCTAAAAAAAAAATAAAATATTTTAAAATAAATTTTATAAATAAATAAATAAAAAGATTTTCAAGACTACAACAGCTGAGCATTAAACCAAATACAGGGTCCTTCTGAGCACATCTGCGCAGGACTTACACCCGTGAAACTAGTCCTGGTCCCTTATAGGAGGTTATGGAAAGCTTATGATTGCATCAGAGCTCAATATCTCTTTCTCCTCAATCTTTCTTTACTTACCTCCATGTTCTAATATATTCCATTTTAAAGCTTCTTTTAGCATTGTCCCTGCATTCTTACCATTATCATCATATATTTACCATCAGATTAACCTGGACCCCAAAATGCCATTTCTGTTTCTAACTCTTATGAAAGAACTGCTTTCAAATATTGCAGTACCCAGCACTCCAACTGTTTTAGCTCTATTCTCTTCCGACTTCTCATGAGATTTCACTTCTGACCAAGTGGTTGTTCAGCTGTGGGACGAGAGGTGGTCAGAGAGGGGAGGTTGAAGTCTTAGAGTCAGAAGAGGGAGTATGAAATGAGGTCACATTCCCAGTCATATACCACATTTGTCCAACTCTCCCCTGGACCTGCGATCATTGGAGCATCTGCTCCACTCAAAGTCTTACCCGGAGGGGCCCCACAAGTTCTCCCAAAAAAGCCTTCTCCACCCCATGTAGAGTACCGATTATTGTGCCCCCCCAAATACACATACTCCCTAAAAAGCCACTCAAGAGGCTCTCACAGGCACAGCTGCAGCAGGTACCTACAATGAGGCCACCAACTGTCAGCGTCCTGCTTCCAGTGTGCCCAAGACCACCCCACTCAGGTACCACCATTACCAGACAACCCTGTTGGAGCCTTTAGGTACCTTGACAGCTCCTGACACTATTACTCTGCTAGAACCTTTTAGAGTCTATGTTCTGGAGCCTTTCTGTTTGCTGAAGCCACGTGTTTGTGCTTTACCAAACAGTTTGCCCATTTTATGCTCTGCTCTGCCACACACATACCAAAGCAGAGTAGCCAGGCACTTTTAGGTTTTTCAGTGATATCAGTGGAAATGGGCAAATAGAAATCATAGACAACATATGTATTCAAAACCCTTTTAACCACCAATGGTTAGAGCAAGCCTGGGTGCCTAGAACTCACTTCTCCAAGAATTTCTTCCCTGGACAGAGAATACATAGAGTTGACAGGTCTACTGTGCAAATAAGCTCCTGATGAGTGAGCTCACTGGTTTGGTTTTGTCAAGAGGAGATGTGTCCAACCATCTCCAGCGACAGCATCTTAGACTCGAGATTGGAACTCACTAGCAGTAATTTAATTCTAATGATGAATTTGGGCAGAAAAAGGTCTGAGCTTGAGATTTAGTTCAGAACTAGGAGTTACAGAGATATAAATCATAGAAAGGTTGCTCTATTTCTCACAGAAACTTCTGTCATAAAAAGTTTTAGACTCAAGTTTTGTAGAAACTTAGCTCTGAGTGGAAACTTAGATGTCATCTAGTACAATGCCTTCTTCTTGGCACATGGAGAAACTTCCTTTCAGCTAGTGAGTGGCAAATCTAGAACTAGAATCCTGATCATTCTTTCTTGTTTCTCCTAAGGGAAAGACCACAAGAATGGGGCAGAGATTACCGATACTCTCAGAGCTTTGGCATTAGCCACATTTGTCATAGAGTACAGAAAAGTTGCCCTCATACATTCAAGATCACTTCTTATTCTGTAGTCTCATGAGAAATAGTAGAAAGAACCTATCAAAATCCTGAACATTTTGATTGGCATCTACTCCCTCAGTCAATATAAAGAAGCCAAAGCCTTACATCTTATTTTCCACAGCAAGGACCCTGGCTTCTCCCGTTGTTCCCCCCGGCCCCCACTGAATTTTTCTCATCTGTGATCCATCTAAAAGGAATGTTCTCACCTAAATAACTTCCTCTCTCACGCTTACTCTATTTCCTGAAAACTCAGATATAACTCCAGAAAGCTGATGAACTCACATCTCTTTGTTTTACAATGCTTTCTGATGTTGACCTCACCTCCAAATGTAGTACTCCAGAGATATGGAAGAGGTTTCACAGAACAGAAAACAATAAAGGTTTAGGTCATTTTAATAATGGGAAAACTGCAGAGAAGCTAAGTAGGAGTCACACAAAAATACTCCAGGGACATGACTGAGAGACACATGTGATCTTGTCCTCAGGCTACTAAACAAAACCTATATATTATTTAAAGAATAATCTTGCTGACCCTTTGCTCCTTATCTATAATTAGGCAGAGATCATGTTGTCTTGATAAATGTGTGTGCATGCATGTGTTTGGCTCACAGGATTTAGCCCAGATAGTTTTCTATCTAAAACAAATCTGATGCTTCCTGAAAACAAACTCAATAATCTGATTCAATTCTGCCTTCCTCTTCTCCATCCATGTGACAAAAGTAGGACCTGCAAAACTAGTCTCCTAGGTCACCACCATGAGTGATTTAGTTGTCAGCCTTTCTACTAAAACAGCCTATTTGGATCTCAATTAGTGTTCATTATTTTCTAATTATTATAGGGATTCCATTACTCAAGTGAGGAAATGCCTCCCCTGATAAAGTCTGTGCTATAGAAAAAGAAATTTAAATTTGCCCCCTTACAAAGCAAACATCCGAATTTTAAGTGAGCCTAATATCTGACCTATGAGGAGGGTAAATGTTAAGACTCAACATAATGGGAGCGAACGCCCATAGTGGCAAGTCATGAAGAGCCAAAGGGAGTGCTGGTAGGAGTATCTCTATACGTAAAAAAGGATTAGTTGCCATAGCATAGCACTGGCATAGCACTACAGTATAGGAAGTCCATGCTATTGTTAAAGGAGCAGCCCAGAAGGAAAGGACTGGTGTCTCCTTGGTCCTCGGTCCTGCCACTTCTCACTGAGTGCCAGCGTCACTGATCTGCCCCTAGACTCCAATGGGGTTTCTACTGACATTTCCTCTAGAACAGGGTTTCTCAACCTCAACACTATTGATATCTTAGACTGGATAATTCTTTGTTTTAAGTGGCTGTCCTGTGCATTGTAGGGTTGTTTTTGCAGCAGCCCCACCCTCTACCCACTAAATTCCAAAAGCACCCATTAGTTGTTACAACAAATCATTTCAAGATATCACCAAATGCCCCCAGAGAAAGAGCAAAACTGCTCTTGGTTGAGAACCACTCATCTAGGTCATAGACAGTGGGATCAGGAAGAGGTCACAGGTGAGCTGGCGCTCAGAGGATGACTGTTAACCTTTGCGGTGGCTTAACACTCTCACAGAACTGGGGGATTTCTTTTTACCTGGTATACACGGTGCACTCAAGTACATATAGGAAAAATTTTACTTCAGATACCCCCTCAAGCCCAAGAATTAATTTATGTTCTAGGGCATTTTTTCCTTTATGTCGACATGAAATTTTTTTAAGATTTCATGTATTTATTTTTAGAGAGAGGAGAAGGGAGGGAGAGAGGGAGAGAAATATCCATGAGCAAGAGAAACAGAAACATCAATCTGCTGCCTGTCGCACACCTCCAACCAGTGACCTGGCCCACAGCCCAGGCATGCACTCTGATGGGGAATTGGACCAGTGACCTTTTGGTTTGCAGGACAGCACCCAACCCACTGAGCCACACCAGTCGGGGCGAAAGTTTTCATATGGGACTTTCCCAAGAAGCAAAGCAAAATCAAGATAACAAATACTGAAAATGTAGAAGTTCAAATACAGACAAGTTTACAAGATAGAGACATCTTTAAACAACTGAAGTCTAGTCACAAAATGATCGGGCACAGTTTAAGGGCTCACAAGCTCCACTTCTTCATTGTTGTTCTGAATGAACTCATTCCATTGCTTCCTTTTCTGGCTCCACCTGCAGCCTCTTTCTTTCCCAGAAAAGCACTGAATTGGAAACGCAATAATAGCTAACTTTTATCTAGCACTTACTGACAGCCAGGCCCTCACTGTTCTGAACACTTTTACTTACGTTTGCTCATGCTGTTGGCACAAGAACTCAGTGGGCTAAGTACCATTATCATTCCCATTTTACAGATAGGAAACAGAGGCACTAAGAGAGTAGGTAACTTTCCCCAAATCACATAGCTCATAAGTGTCAGAACTAAGAGTCAAACCTGCATGGTCTGGTCCCAGTGTGCATGTTCTTGGCCCCTGTGGCCTCCAGACCATGTGAAGTATACAGTCCTAAGTAGACAATAGTTTTCTAACAGTGAGAGAAAGTTTTCATGCATTTCCCAGGATGCATGATAATAGCTGTCAAAACTACAGACATTGAATCAACTTTACTTCCTCCCTGCCCTCTTGTGCCCCTCAGTTTCCCTGCCCCTGTTCCTTCTCTTCCTTTAGGAGGAAGGTAGAGCTTTCTTTTCTCATAGCCTGATGATTGGCCTCCAGTGAACTCAACTAATTCAGGCATTATTTTACCATTGTTTCTCAACGTTTGGCCCAAGAACCATCTGAGGATGTATCACAAGTAGTATCAATACTTATTAAAAAGGCAGGTTCATGGGATCCACCATAGATCTACAGAATTAACACCTCTGAGGATGACCCAAGACTGTTGTTCTAAACACGAGCCCTGAAGGTTATGATGCACACAAAATTTTGAGCTCAATTTAGACTTCGTGACTGGTTAGCTTAGCTAGTTAGAGCAAATTAGGTTATAGTTCAATTCTCAGACAGAAAAATCAACTTTACCTGGCAGTTCTACTTCTGCCCTTTCCTTGTTTATTCATTGGTCTCAAACTATAAACAGCTAGACAACATGGGGCTGTGGAGAAACATTCTGTATAGATGAAGTCTGGCTTATTACCCAAATTGGAAAACTAATTTTGAGTGTGTCATTTTTATTCACAATGGGCAATATGTTTTCCATCGGCATTTCTTGAAGGAGTAAACATGTTTAACTTATAATCAAGACATAGTAGTACTAGTTTCCAAAGAAGGAAACCCACAGTGAGACATACCCCAGCTCTTAGTTGACTCATGCCTGTGTCTCAGGTCCAAAGATCTTAAAGACAGAGGAGCCCATAACTTACTGCACACAGTGTCTTGCATGATTACATTGTGGGTGGAGTCCTTTCACAAAATATGGTCAGTAAAAGCTCTCAGTGGGCTATCCAAAGCCAATTTACAAGAGCTGTACTTCAGCCAAGGACCCTGATTAGTATGATTTCTTCATTCACCCAATTCCTGAACTTGCAAACCTCTTAGCAGTTTTGATTCATTCTCAACCAAGCCAAAGCTAATCAAAGCTTTTGAATTCTTACTTTCACTCAACAGTATTTCTGAATCCGAATTAACTTTTATTTAATCTGCCAATGCCAGAAGTCTTATCTGGTTTACTTATTTATTTATTTATTTATTTTTGGTAAACTACATGGAAACATTGGTAAAAAAAAAAAAATACATAACCCAAAAAAAGGAGTCGGCTTCCTTCTCTGAGAAATACTAATTAGCAGCCTGGTAGCCAATGCTTGGAAGAAAGCGCCAACAATGCGCCCCGCCCCCACCCACTGGACACGCTCCAGTACCGTTTTCACAGCAGGAACTGTGTGCCCGGACTGCTCCTTAGTTATGAGCGAGTTTTATTGTTTTTCCCTAAATGAAAATAAAATAGCCTTGTGGTAGAATGGAATTAGACAAGCAAGACTTCATTTGGGAGCTTGATGGAAACTCTTGAGAGAGGATATTTTCTCAGTTTTCCATGTTTTCTGTTTCAGACCATGGGTCCAGAACAAATGACATGAAGTCCACTGCCCTTTGTCCGCTCAGTCTGACTTGTCCACAGCCATGTGAGCCATGGTGCCCAGTCGCTTTTCCTCAGCTTTGCACCGCGTTCTGTGCTTCAGCTTCTCACCAGTAAAGAAACTCATCTCATTTCACTCTCCTTCCCTCTTTACAAAATCCTAAGAATTAACTAAGTGTAGCCCTTTACTTTTAAGAGGATTCCATTTTCCAAGTTTTGTTTTTGTTTTGTTTTGTTTGTTTTGGGGTGAAGCATTCAGTAGTTATGCATAATTCTCTCTCCTGGACAACCTCCCTCCTTCCCAACAAAAGAAAGAGCTGAGAGAGTTAAATAAGTTTTCATTAACTCTGAGTAGATAATAGGATATATTGTGAGCAAAACTAAATCTTTCTATTTTCCATTTTAACTAGGCCAAAGATTTTTGAAGATTTAAAATACTTTTTAAACTTTTAATTGCCTCCCAAATTCCTAATATATTTGACATTTTTTCTGTAACAACTGTATCTTAGGTTCTTTCATATATATAGAATATCACTTAAGCTTTTTGACAAATCCAAGGACAGTATTATTATCCCTATTTTACAAACAAGTGCCTGAGGTTCTGGAAGACAAAGCAGGGTTGTCTAATGTCACACAGCAAGTAAGTAACAGAAATCAACTTCAAATCCTGGGCTCCTAACTCTAAGTTCAATATTCAGTCAATTGTCCTACAGTTATTGCTTAGATATGTACGACTGCTGAGAATAAATAAATGATCAAAATTCAGAGTAGAATCTCATACACTTTATATCTTTCACTCTCTAAAGCAGTCCTGCATGTATTTTGCAAGGTTGGCGTGCTCTCATGTTTTCATTCTTCCCAATTCATATTTGTTTCCCCTGTAGAAATTATAATAGCCATATCCACAGACTTATTTCCTTTCTAGAGCTTTTCAGAAAACTAGTATTTGGAGGGGATTATTGAACTACGCAATGGCACAGAGTGATATGACCCAAAGAATTCCTTCCGCTGCACTCGGTCTCTGAGTAACCCATGTCCCGCATTCTGCAATTGCCGGGGGCAGGCAATGCTGTTAAGCAAACCAGAACTTGTACAGAATCTTTCTAAAGGTTCCCTGCAAATTGCGTTGTTTTTATAACTGCCAGTTAAGAGATGCCTCCACTGCATTAGAGGCAGAGTGGGGACATCCAGTGGTCACAAAGGCTGATAACAACTGAAATATCACTTTGATGATATGTTATGATTTGAGATAAACTCTTGTGCTGCAAAGGGTCTTAAAACATTTTTGGTTTTGATAATTTTTAAATTATTGTAAGTGGGACCCTTTGGCAGATAGCATATTTGTATTTAGAGTTCCATTGGCAAGTATATCCCCCCTCAAAATCATGTTTTTTAATAACTGGGTCACAATCCATTGCTCAAAATGATCTACCACATTAAACCTAAGTACATGATGACATTAGTTTCTTTTAAAAAAACTGGACATAATAAACATTTTGGCTCTGTCCATTTATATGGATGACCTTGTGGTCTCAGGGTGTGCATAGTACACCAATATTGAAAGGAGTCATCCTTTTGACAATACCCAGAAAACGAAAACCTTTTGAGGGGTCAAGAGGTCTCATTGACTAGCTAGTACAATTTGGGAATTAAAATCTTTCAGTGAGGAAAGACCACATTCAACTTGAATACAAAGCTCATGCAGACGGTTCATCTAACGATTCTTCTAGAACGTATTTCCTTTCGGAGGTCGGCCCTCTCTGTTTTGTAGTAACGCAGCGTCATGTTTTAGGGTTGCTTTGGAAAGACTGAGGATCAAGAGGCCGGTGCTTCAGCTCTGACCCTCCCACTCATTAACCATCTGACCCGACATGAGTCAGCACATGTTTCAAACTCAGCTCTCTCATCTGTAAAATGAGTAAATCAGATCACCTCTATCGGTCTGTCATTATAAAACATGCTCTCATCCCATTTCCTTATTTGTAATTTATCTGTTTGTCTGGTATTACGACTGTACAAAAGTCATCTGACACCTTGAGGTCTTTGTAGATGGTCCTCTCCTTCTAAAAGAAAGAGCCACAGGAGTTTCATTAGCAGAAAGAACCTCTGTACTTAGGAAATTATTTATCAATGTTTAGGCTAGATGATATTTGGCACAGAAATGCCTTGTAGTGTATCCTCCTCTGAACTCCCAAAGTACTTTATTATACCTCCTACCGTCTGTGACACGCAGGAAAGAGGAAGCTGAAGCCTGAACCCAGGAATCCTGCATTCTCACTCTCTGCTCTAAACAATACTCATCATGATTTCTGAAAAAAAAAAGCAGAAGAAAAATGAGCAGTGCTGCTGCTCCCACCATAGTTCTCAACAGTTTGCCACAAAACGCATTTGAAGATCTTTCTTATTTCTCCCCTGCCAACATAGGAATAGGAGGCAGATCAGCAGTGAGGGACGTCACAGAAATTTGCTTTCTCTGTCTTAAGAAGAGCCATTCTATTTCTTGCCCAAAGTTTAACTTGATTATGCATTCATTAAAGACGAGTGATGGCGATGATTAAACAAAAACATCTTTAAAATGCAGAGTTCATTTCAGCCCATTTGGTTTTGTTACACACAAATTGGATTTGCATTGCATCCCGCACAGCAGGTACTCCACTTGAAATCAAAGACAGATGCTTTTATGGGATTAAAAAGAAAACCTAGGGGGAGGAGGAGCGGGCTAGAGATTGAGATATTTTGCATTTCAGTAATAATGGCTCCAAAATGAAATACTGATCATATAGCCGCTTTATCCATATAAGTGTTTGGGCTATAATTAAAAGGAAACACGAACCCCCATCACAACTGAAATCATTGTCAAAGAACGTTTAATTTGCAGGGGGGAAAAGTGACTTTTCCCATAAATGTCTAATAATACCTTAGCATATTTGAAATTTAATCATAAGTGGTTTAGAATTAAACCATTTGAATTATTGCTGAAACATTTCAAGTGGTGACATTAAATGCTTTGTTTGAAATTAGCCATTAATTCAAAAGTCTTTTCCAGAGCTGCGGTGAGAGTTTAACTCCTTGTCTGTAAACAGAAGTCCCCGGTTCTCACACCATGTAATTAATCTTCATTCCTCTAGAATACTCATATTGCTGGCTATTTACTCTGATACCTTTGGTTAAATTATTCTGCACACTATAATTTTATAATTGATATCATCTGCTGTTTCACAATTTTTATATATTTATCAGCTTGTTGGACATCTGTTGGGAGCACGAAGTAAAAATAGATTGACAGAGCCTGCGTGGGTCTCACCTTTCCATTACTTCCAAGAAACTTTATACAGTCAATATAGTTAATCACTTGCAATGTCTTGCAGAGAGTCTTACTCTATAACAGGGTTATATTAACATTTCTCATCTATTTAATGATTGCATCTTATGGTAGACTGATTGCACTGATGGCCCCAATTATTGGCCTCCCTGTATCTGTGCTCATTGCAATGTAAATTTGCAGACCTCCCCATGAAGAGGTGGAATCTACTTCCCCATCTCCTGAATCTTAGCTAGGCTTGTGATTTGCTTTTGTCAGATTTTGGTGAAAAAAAAAATGATATGCCAGTTCTAAGCCTAGGCTCTGGAGGCGTTGCATATTCAACTCTCTCTCGTGAAACCCTGATCCTGCCATGAGAACAAATCTGGGCTAGCCTGAGGGAAAATAAGAGATACGTGACCCAGTCGCTCCATAAGTACTGCCAACATCGAATCTACCCGCAGGTGCAGAGATGCCTAGCCAAAATGCAGATGACCCAGACCAGAAGAACTGCCTGGCTGAGTTCAAGACAAAAACTCATTGATTTGGAAGGTGCTTGATTACACAACAATGGGTGATAATGACACATGTCTGGATCACATTTTTTAAGTAACATTTAATTTGGACTTTAAATGATGAGTATGATTTTCGATGTTTACTACAATACGTACATATGTGTTCTATAAATATTTATTAATTTATAGTTGAGTGGATATTAATCTGTTTTAGACTGTTGGCCACCATGTTGCAATAAAATCTCATAGCATGTAACTATGCCTTTCATACTTTTGTAAAATTCTTGAGTTGGGGGGAATATAAAAAAGCATAGTATCTCACGCTTTCTCACTGAGATTATTGCCCATGAAAAGTGACCCAGAAACATGGATAAAGGATCTGTTAGATAGAAAAGCCAGAATCTTCTGCAAGTGGTTTAGCTGGCCTGAAAATTCATGTGATATCATACCTTGATGACATTTCAAAATCTTTGTGGAAGATAATTCTACATTCAAGTATGGATATCATTTTCCAGTGATCTGCAAACCTTTAAAAAGAAGGGTGTTTTCCAAAATGCTGAACCTACTGAAACATAGAATTGGAATAAATTTTAGAGATTACCTTGCCCAGCGTCCCACCTCATACAGAAACCTCCACCTCAATTTCCCCAAAAGGTAATAATTGTAATTGTAATTGATGTACACTTACTAAGTTAGATCCTGTTCTAAGTATCAGCTATGCTCTAGTTCTTCATAATAATAGTGTGCAAAGCATGTGCCTAGTACATGGCAGAGATGGAATTCAAACTCTAGAGTCTATTCTTTTAGCTATGAAATGGTTCTACACTGTCAACAACTAGAGCCATTCATTGAAGATTGAGCTACCTTGTGGTGAGGTGAATCCTTCCCCTCCCCCAGAAATCTGTACAGCCTTCTCATTGCCTACCTCACTATTTCAGTTCAGACACTAGGAATCAGACACTAAGATAGCAACTGATTTTTATATAGTGTGGTGTATGGTTAGTTAGATAATTTTAAGTAGAAAAATTAACTCTAAAAACTTACACATTGAATTAATAAAACTATAAACATTTTTTAAGCTATTCTATAAACATGCCGTAAATTTTTGTTCTTTACCTAAGTGTAAAGTCCTAGTTAGTGCTTAGAAGGGCATGTGAGTCAAGTCCATTACCATATTCAAGAAAATTTCATTGTTAGCCTATCATAAACATATAGAACACAGAAGATGATGTAAAATCATTATTTTTCTCCATCAATTCTTTTCCAATTCATCCAGAGTCTGCCTCAGAGAAGTGTCCAACATCACCTCTCACTGCTGGCCCTCTCCCAAGTTTCCACCTCCACTTTGGTGATACATCTGCACCTGAAGTCATGATACCCCTTCTCTGGTCTGGACAAGGCACCAACGCACAGTAAAGGATGTCTTCCAGATGCTTCAAAGCATCTGTTCCTGTTCTAGTTGTTTGCTTAGTTTGTTTTTGTGTTTTAGATTCAGTTGTGGATAGTTGTGAATTTGTTGTCATTTTAATGTTCATAGTTTTGACCTTCTTTTTCTTAGATAAGACCCTTTAACATTCCATATAATAAGGGTTTGGTGATGCTGAACTCCTTTAGCCTTACCTTGTCTAGGAAACACTTTATCTGCCCTTCCATTCTAAATGATAACTTTGCTGGATAGAGTGATCTTTGTTCTAAGTCCTTGCTTTTCATCATTTTGTATATTCCTTGCCAGTCCCTTATTGCCTACAAAGTTTCTTTTGAGATATCAGCTGATAGCCTTATGGGAGTCCCTTTGCAGGTAACTGTCTCCTTTCCTCTTGCTGTTTTTAAGATTCTCTCTTTATCTTTAACCTTTGGCATTTAATTATTATGTGTCTTTGTGTGGCCCTCTTTGGGTCCAAATTCTTTGGGACTCTCTGAGCTTCTTGGACTTGCATGTCTGGTTCCTTCACCAGATTATGGAAGTTTTCCTTCATTATTTTTTCAAATAAGTTTTCAATTATTGCTCTTCCTCTTCTCCTTCTGGCATCCCTATGATTTAGATGTTGGCCCTTTTGGAGATGTCCCAGAGTCTCCTTAAACTGTCCTCATTTTTTTTGAATTCTTGTTTCTTCATTTTGTTCTGGTTGAATGTTTATTTCTTCCTTACATTCCAAATTGTTGATTTGAATCCCAGCTTCCTTCCCTTCACTGTTGGTTTCCTTTGGATTTGTCTTTACTTCCCTTAGTATAGCCTTCATTTCTTCCCTTATGCTTTTGCTGTATTCAATGAGATCTTTGAGCATTCTGACCAGCAGTGTTTTGAACCCTGCATTTATAAGTTCTTTTTCTGGGGTTCTGTTCTGCTCCTTCATTTGGGCGGTATTTCTTTTTCTCCTCACATTGGCAGCCTCCCTTGTGTCTGTGAACTAGGTAGAGCTGCTTTGATTTCCAGTCATAGAGAACCTGTTAAGTTGTCTGAGGCAGAGACTTAGGTAATCGCCAGGGCAAGGCAACATGCTTTACCACTTTGTGGCTCTGTGTGTGGTGGGAGGGATTAAAAAGGGGACATGCCACTGCTGGCTAATTTCTAGGGGCCTGCCTCACACTTTCCCTTTTTCTAGTCACATCACCCACTTCCCATATGCAACTGGCGCCCCTCCAGCTGCTGCCCTCTTGTGGTTCCCAGAGTGGGTGAGTTTTCGTATTTTCTGGCCTCTCCTGAAAAAACCGATAGTTTCTCCCACTGCCTCAACCCCCACTGGGTTTATAGCCAGAAATTGTGAGGCTTTATTTTTTTCCCCAGTACTGGAACCCTAGGCTTCTCAGTCTACCCTAGGGCTGGGATTGCTTGCTCACAAGGTGTCCTCCTGATTTTTACCCCCCACATGTGAATGTGCACCACTGGTTTCACTGGCTGCTGCCACCTTACTGCCCCCAGCTTGCCCACAGCCACACAACATCCTCTCTGCCCCTACTCCCTGTCTCAGGCCCTCCTACCCATCTGGATGAATATAGCTTCTTTAAATCCTTGGTTGTTGGAATTCCATACAATTCTGGGTGATTTTCTGACAGTTCTAGGTGTTTTTTGTTTTTAAGTTAGTTGCATTCCTTCTTATGGCTTTGCAATGAGATAAAGTATGTCTACCTAAGCCTCTATCTTGACCAGAAGCCTCAGGAGGCAGGATTTCTGAAGTCAGCTATATTGAAGTATAATTTTAAGCAATAATATGCATTTATGTCGAGTTTGATGAGTTTAGGTAAATGAATACATCGTGTAACTCCCATCTAAATCAAAATGCAAGACATTTAAAAATATTCCCTTGGACCACTTTTAAGTAAACCCTACACCTTTTACCCATCCAGACAACTACTGATTTAATTTCTGCCACATTACTTTTCCTATACTAGAATTTCACTTAAGTAAAATTATATAGCACATACTCTTTTTTTGTCTCTTTTTCCCTCAGTAATATATTTTGAGATTAATCAATATTACTGCATCAGTAGTTCATTCCTTCTTATTGCTGAGTACTATCCCATTGTGTGGTGATAACACAATTTGTTTATTTGTCACCTGTGGACAGATATTTGAGTTATTTCCAGTTTAGGGCCATTACAAAAAAAGGCTGTTATGAGCATTTTTGTGCATATCTTTTACTGGACATAGTTTGTATTTCTCTTGGCTATGTCTAGGAGAAGAACTGTTAAGCATATGGTAAGTATATATTTAACTTTATAAGAAACTGTCAAACTGTTTTCCAAAGTGATTGTACTATTCTACATTCTCATAAGCATAATAAAAAACTTCCCTTTCCTTTTCTGTTCCATGTCCTCACCAACACTAGGTATGATCAGTCTTTTATTTTCAACCATTCAAGTGCATATGAAGTAGTATTCATTTTGTTTTCTCTTTTAATTTCCCTAATAACTAATGATGCTCAACATCTTCTCATGTATTTGCTGACCACGGCACATCTTCTATTCAAATCTTTTGCTCATTTTGGAAGGTGGTTTTTCTCTTAGAAAGGTGTGAAAACATTTGATCTATTCTGAATTCTACTTTGTTAGACATTGCAAATACTTTCTCTCAATTTGTTGTCTTCCTTTTCATTTACTCAGTGGTGTATTTTGAAGAGTAAAGGCTTTTAATTTTGATGCAGCCCAGTTTATCAACTTTTTTCTTGTATATTTTTTATAGTCTAAGAAATCTGTCTATTCCAATGTTAAACATTCTTTCTTCTATATTTTCTTCTAGGTGTTTTAGAGTTTTATCACATCCTTGTATCTATGATCCAGATCCAGTTTATTTTAGTATATTTTGTAAAGTAGGGATAGAGATTCATTTTTATCCCTTACAGTTAGCCAATGTTTTTTAAGTTCATTAAAAAGACTAGCCTTTCCCCCATTGAATTACCCTAGCACCTTTGCTATAAATCAATTAACAATGTGTCCATCTATTCTGTTCCATTAATCTATATGCCTATCATTATGCCAGTTTCACACTGTACTGATTATGACAGTTTTATATTAAGTCTTGAAATCAGATGGCATACATTCTTCACCTTCTTTCTCTTTTTCAAAATTGTTTTGTCTATTCCAGATCCTTTGCCCCTCCTTATAAGTTTAGAATCAAGTCATCATTTTCTACAAATATCATATTCACACTAATATTTTTATTGACATTAGGTTGGCTCTGTATATCAATTTGTGAAGAATTATTCTTAACTGTATTAAATCTTCCAACCTATGGATATAATATATCCTTTCCTTTATGTAGGTCTTCCTTAATTTCTCTATTTGTTCTCTTGATTCACACTGTATAGGTCTTGCACATATTTCAGCAAATTTCCTCTAAGTATTTCCAGAATTATTAACTACACTTTTAAAATGAGAGAACAAGGTGATCAGAAAGATTATGTAGTTCATCCAAGGTCTCAGAGCTAGCAAGTGGCTGAGCCAAGATTTGAATCTGGAAGTGATTGAATCCAAAGACCATGTTCTTAACCGCTAGGCCAGCAATTGACAGAGCAAAAATAGACAGAGGGAGTTGAACCAAAGAGAATGCTTTTTCAAATCGTACATGTCACCCTACCAGACATTCTGGTATCTCAGTGGAGGGGGTATTAGTAAGCCTGGATAGCTTGAAAAGCTCCCACAGTGTTTCTGGTACAGCCTGCTGGTTGAGAACGGCTGAGTAAGGCTTTTTTGTGGTCAGTAGTCTCAGCACAGTCCGTTTCAGCTGGCCACCATTTAAAGCCCTTGCTGCCTGGTTTCTAAGAAGATCAGGCCGGGAAAGAAAGAGCCTGGCATGGCAATAAGAGCCAAAGAGATCCTGTATTATTAGATTTATAAACAGCAAAAATGGATGTTGCTTCCACATTCTGTTCACACCTAAGCTTCCATTCTATGAATAAATGTATAGTCTAGTCATTAAAGATGAGATACACAAAATAATTTTGGATGCAAGTAATGTAAAGTCCAACATTTATTTAACTTTTTTTTTTTATCTATTCTACTTCAACCTATTATGTTTTCCCTTCGGTCTCTCCTTTCTTTAATAAGTTGAACATTTAGTTTTGAAATATTAAGTTTGAAGAATGGAGAAGCAAGCAAGGAAAAAATGGAATAAGGTATGTCAGAGTAAGTGTGCCATGCGCTATGTTTATAGAGAAGAGGATCACAGTCATGGGCAATAAGTCAGCACAGAGCCACGCTCAGGGGCTTCCCTGCCTGCCCTGGGACTTGCCATGATGTGCTGGCTTTGGGGTACACCATTGAAGAGAAATGGGCTCGCTAGTGAAACCTGTACATCTGTCACTGAGCAAAGGATTGGCCAACAGTTCACAAATAAGTTATGTGACTGACAAGCAAACTTTTAATAGATATTGTTATGATATTAGCAATTGCTAAAATTTGTTTATCCTATCTACCTAGGTACAAAAACTTCCCCTGGAGCCACATGGAATAAAAAGAGAAAAAAAGATCATGTTTACCTCCCTCTTTTTGTTTTTTCTTTTTTCTTTTTTTTCAATATGTTTACTTCTCTCATGGTTCATAAGGAAGAAAACACACTTGTGTAAAATACAATTCAAGGCATCTCGTAGCAATTTCTGCTGCCCGAGTCAATCCTGCATGGCAGCCTGCCACCTGGGCACCCCGGTGTACAGACGCAGGCACCTCGTGTGAAAGAGCAGGGGACTTGGGTCTCCAGGAATTGAATCAATATGGCCTAGACACTTGATGTATCTGAATGTATGCTTCTACCTAAAAAATAAAATAAAAACACATGCTTTATAAGTGTTTGATTAATATTAACAGGGATAATGGAGAATGCTTGGTAAATTGTCGACATAAAGTTACTGGCACTGGTGGTGGCAGCAGTAATAGTAACAGCATCATGATTATCATCTGTCATCCTGTCCACTGCCTATATGCCCACCTCAGTTCAATTGCTTCTGTTTCTACATATTTTTACAACAAACATGGTACCCTTTTATCAATAAACTCATCCAGTTCCTTACCTCCTATTCAGTGGAGTTCCAAATATTGTCAGAATACCATAACCAAAATTCAGATGCCTGAGTGGCTGCTGCTGGGACCATTCATGGCCTTGGAGCAAGCTTAGCTCGTTGTTAGTCAGACTTAAAACCCTGTACCTTCTGTACAACTGCTTGGGTCTGTGTCAGTAGCAAGCCACAACACTTTCTATTCTCTTTAGTCTGCCTATCTACAGAGAGATCTCTGTCTTCACCTCTGATTGTAATCCCCGGTGTGATCTCCCCTGGAGTCTCTGGCATCCTGCCATGACCGGCACTGGTGATTTACCCATTCTGGAAAGACTACATTGCTTTATCCCAGATAGAGCCACTTCCTTTTCAAAGTTGAACTGCAATGTAGGATGTTTGAATCTTATTTGTAATAATAACTAACATCTAAAAAGAATTTTTGATTGCAATAATAATTTAGTTCAGATCCATCTGACTTATAAACATGAAAGAGAGACATTATTTCATCCCTACAGTGAGAAAATTAAGACTGGAAAAGGTTAAGTGACTGTCCTGATATCATACTAGTAAACCCAAGTTAAAACTTAAAACCAGGTCTTCCGATTCCACCACCTATGATTTTATCATGCCCGAATTTCTATTTGGTCAAATAATCCCTTATTTGCCAGCTTGATCAAAACATGTATTTATTTATTATTCAACAAACATTAGTGAGTAACTTTATGCTATAAATAACTTTTCCCTCAAAGATATTCACATTCTAGCGAGTATACAATCCTGTAAACACAGGAACAATGTCTTATTCTGCTTGGGATTTTCAACTCCTGTTATAGTATTTGATAAAGAGCATATATTTTTTAAAAGATTTTATTTATTTATTTTTAGAATGAGGGGAAAGGAGGGAGAAAGAGAGGGAGAGAAATATAGATCAGTTGCCTCTCACATGATCCTACCCAGGGACCAGGCCACAGCCTAGGCATGTGCCCTGACTGGGAATCAAACAGGCAACTTTTCAGTTTGCAGGAGGATGCCCAACTCACTGAGCCACACCAGTTAAGGCTGGTACAGAGCATATTTATTGAATGGACTAATTAATGAATGGTCTATGAATGAACATATTAAAAATTAAATTACTTTTTAAGTTAAATGCTAGCACAATGAGAAATTACTCTGAAAAAGCACAAAGTGCTATATAAATTTTAAGCTTTATAACTGTATTCAATTTTAGGTGGAATTTTAATTTCAATTAGAATGCCAGAGTGAGTTCTTAGATAATCTTAATAAGGTCTTTTGTACCCTATTTAACAGTATTTTCTTCACATTCAACACACCATCAGTAGGAAGGCTGTTTTAAGTTCCTACTTCAAGAGTGTTTTAATCCTCTGTCCTGATTGCAATCACTTCAGCAAACTCATCCACACCCTAATTCTGTCATTGCCAAAATTCCCAGAAGGAAGGGGTGGAGCTCTCTCCGGGGACTTGGCACAAATCCTTACAATACGCTCATCGCACTTTATTGTAATTATCTGTTGACATGTCGTTTTCCCCCTCAGTTCAATTCCTGCCACTTGATACTTCACCTACCAAGTTTCCAACATATCAAAGCACAACTCACAATTTTTTAAGTAAAATTTTCTCCTTAAAAAATTGACCCAAAATAAAGTCCCCTTATATTTAGAAAATATTTAACAACGCCTACGCTATTTAGTTCAGTTTCCTTAATATATGCCTTTCACTGAAGTTTTAAATCAATATGTAAAGTTATGAAATGAATATTCAGTTTTTGAAACACACATAAACTAATGTGGGAGGACAGTTTTGAAGAAGGTCTCCTGCTTCCAGCTGGTGGCAATGATGCCCAGCTTAATGTCAACACATTTCATTATAAAAAGTCCATCTACTCAGTTATTACTAAGTTATTAGCTAAACACAACAGTGTTGTGTGGCTAAGAATTTCATGAGGCACTTTCAGACAGAAGTCAGGGAACTTGAGCTAATTTTTTACATAAGATAAAAAAAATCTAAAGTAGTTTCTTTTATTTTAAGAAAAATATTTGAAGATTAGGTAGAATCACTGTTTTAATACCAGAGGGTCATTGCTTCAAATCCATTTTCTTAAGTGTTAAATTCACTTATTGTTTTATGCGGCACCTGTGTACACACACTCAGAGATTCCACATGTTGTCACAGTCTGATCACTACCAGGTCCTCAGAGACGGAGAGCTCGCAGTGTGGTGGAAGCTGGGTGTCTGAGACTGTTAACGGCACTGATCTGTTACTGAGACCCTTGGAAGGCCAAGATTTTTCTGCTCTACATAAATATTCCCCAGCAGATGTTTCGTTTATGCTGTGCACCAGCACAAATAGATATTTGGATTTGCTTTAAGCTTAAGAGAGGGACAAGACCAGGAACAGTATTTGACACCCATGATTCTCAGAATTAAGCTAAACAAAAGTAGGTAGTTAATTTTAAGTAATCTTGGAACAAAATATTATGCAAATAAGATAGTATGTGGCATCGATTGTTTAATTATGTGCTAACGATGTCCTGTTGTTTATACAAATTCTAAAGCCCATCCTTTCAATTCATTGTTCCCCAAAATTATTTTCAAAAATTAATTACAGGCTATGATGTTCAGAAAGTTAATTTTAATGGTAAATGCAATAGAAGTAAAAGGCTCACAAACAAGGTAAAAATGAAATTTGGAAAAGGAATAATCTGCCAGAAGAACTCCAGCCATACTGGCAATAGCTCTGTGACAGCGGTTACTCTGGTGTTCTGCTGTCGAAGGCAGAGCTGCCGGGAAAAAATGACGGACACATTTCATCAAAGCTTCCTCTCAGCTGCCTGAGCCAACTGTCGCTGGTAAGTGACTTAATCTTCACTAAACTTTTATGCGGGAAAAGCAGAGTAGTTGACATGCACCCACATATAGACCTGAAACTCTAATGAGATCATTTGACATTCTGATTGATACAAAATCTACATTGTGTTTTGACTTGCCTGCCACCATTGATATGGTGTTATTTCCAGTTTGAAAGGTTCAAAAGGATAGTTATTTTACAATACATCCCAACTGTAACTGAGAAAGAAGAATGAGTTAATTGTCAGTTATTTGTAACAAGGTAAATTTTTAATCACATTTCCTATGTATTATCTTTATTCTTGGTGAAAGTAATTGGTTAGAAGGACAGAGGGACATAAATATTTTATGTAATCTCCTAAAAATAAAGAGTTGTGTGGGATCTTTCATGAATGTGCATTTACATGGCTTAGGTTCAGGGAATTTATTTGTGAATGTTGAAATGAAAGTTAATTCCATTTGCAACATCGGCCTAAGTCAGTTGTGGATAGGTCCTGGTCATGCTAAGACACCCGTAACTTTACCGGGATTTTGGATTGGTTTGTATTTTATGGTAAACCCATACTTTCCAAAAGTGTTGGTGTGGCATTTTTCTGCTCAATGCCGATCTTTCCTGCAAAACCTTTGTAAGCGAGGATAAAGACCAGAATGAATTCCGGGTGCCTCCACTATACTGTGTTGCTAAGTACGGTAAATCCTCTGTGTAGCATGTACACGTGGTGGGTAGACAGGCCTAGCATTTGCATTTACGCACATTCCTCCATTGCCACCACTGCTTGAAAAAGATAACTTCCTATTACCAGGACGATTAAGGGGGAAAATGTTTGGCTTATGTCATCCAAGGCTTCTTTACCAGGGGAACTTGGCCTAAGCTTGTTAGTCCCCCAACATACTAAGGCTCTGTGACGGAAGGTGACAACCTCCAAATTGCACTCTGCCAATCACCACTTTCCTTTCCACTTCTTAAGATGTCAGTCCATCTGTTTCTGATTCTTTACAATGGATTCTGCACATTGGGTCTGTGTATGTGTGTGTGTGTGTCTGTCTGTCTGTCTATCTCTCTGTCTCTCTCCCCCACTCTCTCCCTCTTTCAGTCTTAAAAACTGATTTTCCTTTAACTAGGAAGTTTTATCTTGCCAGCAATCAGAGCTCAAATACAGACATATGCACATTTCAGTCAAAATTCTTAATACGTAAAATTTGAATTGCTTCTAAATTTGGCAAAATGCCTTGCTTTTTCCAAATTCATAAGACAGATGAGACACAAGAGTGAGATAAATGTTACCGTCCTGCTCCTTCAAATGCCATATTGATAGAGTCACTATTTGTGCCAATAAGGCTCACTGTCATCTAATTTTAACCTGTTCCTGTGCTGATTATGCTTAAATTTTGTCTCTTCGCTCTCTTGATATATTTTCTTCATTGGATAGAATATAAGTTTGTGAAACACTGAAACTTTCAAACAACTAAGTGCCTATTAGGTTCAAAACACTATACTTTTTGTCTGGGGCAGAGGTTGGAGAATATAAAAATATGAGCTAGATATGCCTGACATATAACATGGGCTCAATAAAATGTGTAAGAAAATGGACAGGAGGAAGAAAAGGACAGCAACAGAGAGGAAGGAAAGAATAGCAGGCATCTAGCAACTCACTCTACATAAGAAAATATATACTTTATCCCACCATTCTACTCTAATTTCTTCATGGCAGATGTTACCACCTGATACTGTCTTGATTACTTGTGTGTTTATCTTTCTCCTTCGCCACAAAGGAAGAACCATGAAAGCAACAAAGTTGTTGGTCTGACTCACAATTGTGAACAAGTATTTTTTGTTAGCGCCTGTGAAACGGCAAAGAAAGTGAAATCAAAGAAAAATGAAAGAATCCTCTGATCTTAGAAGGACAAGAATACTTTTCCACTTTCTACATTAGCCCCCAATGAAAAGCCTTTCTTCACTCCTGCCATTGTGAGGAAATCTGCTCTGAATGTGCTTTGCTCATCTAGTAGTTAACATTATAATCTGGCATCATTTACACTGAAGCGTACTCACCACCATGGCAGCATTATAGCCAAGATATGGTAAATACATAAAATACATATATGTATATACACACACAGATATATATATACGTGTGTGTGTATACACAAATACAATGGAATATTTCTTAGCCATATAAAAGATGAAACCTTGACATTTGCGACAACACAGATGGACCTTGAAGGCATTATGCTTAGTGAAATAAGCCAAAGACAAATACTATATACTTTTATTCATGTGAAACTTTAAAAATGAACAAACAAAACAAAAACAAACACAGATGCAACAAAAGATTGGTGGCTAGCAGAGGGGTGGGGGATGGCAGGAGGGTGAAATGGGTGAAGAGGGTCAGTTGTACGATGGATGGAAACTAGACTTTTGTTGGTGAGCACTCTGAACTATACACAAATGTCGAATTGCAATGTTAATTGCTGTTCTTTGGACTTCCACTAGCAGGTTAGTCACAGGATCCTTATACCTCCTTTTTAGTCCTACTTCTAGACCTACTCCTTCCTTCCATTTCATGTTCATCTGGGGTTTTCTTTCATTTAATTCTTCTCCATTTAGCCTACAAAAGTTCTTCTACACCTTCCCGACTCAAGAGTTCTTACAACTACTTTCTTGGAGTCTTATCTCCCTTACTTTCGACTTTGTTATATGATTTTTTTCATACAGATATGATTTACCACAAACAGTAAGCTATTTCCTCCTGGGAAAACTGGTTGCTTCAGAGAACACCCTGTTAAAATAATGGAACATTCGTAGTTGATTATTGTACTCAACGATAGTTCAGATACTCATGAAAAACTATTCCTCTTTGCAATCACGTGTAACAATTAGGAGAGTGTGGATCGCTCTCCAGTCATCCTCTAAAAGCCTTCCTGTATCTGTGGGTGGTGTAATTGCCTCTTAATTTTATATTGCATAAGTAGATTAAAAAGAGGCAGCTTACCCTTAAGAGATCTGATGAGTAGGTTAAAAAAAGCTGATAAAGAAATAAAAGCCACACCTCTGTCACCCCAAACACATCTGGGGTCTCCTAAGGACATTTAAATAAATAGCTCCAACCAAACTTCAGCTGGTGTCCAGAGCAGGGCTCCTGACTCTGCAAATTCATTACTTACCACCTTGTCTATAGTAGCATAGTGAGAAATAACTAGTATTGTTATTTATTTTTTCACTTAAATAAGGTCCTGTACTTTCCTGAAAAGTGTCGTTTTTATAAAAATGTTGCCATACAGCAGGTCCCTACTAAGAAATAGAAGATGTGTGCAGTTCACACATCCCTGCGAAATGCAAGTGCCTGTGAACTCCAGCAGGCTATAATTGCTGGCAGTCAGAGTTGGCCGTCAGTTACTAGTATGATCTTAGTGAAGTGAAATGCTTCACTACTGAGATTTCATCCTGTGTGGCAGATACCTGGAATTCCCCTATTAGATGTTTATATGTTTAGGTCAATGATTCTCCAGAGGGTGGGAGGAGGGAGAGATGGAGGCAATGAAGGAGAAGGGAATATGAGAATTTTCATGCAGTTTGGAAAACATATCTAATACTTCATTGTTTGGTTCTACAATTGCTGGAACTAAATCTCTTTGTTTCATCTTTCTTAGCTTAGAAAATAAAGTAGGAAAACACTGAAAGATGCCTGAGTTTTGCAATGCTGAATCATAATAGTTTAGACGGAAATTTGCTTTCTCCATAGTCCTTATTAGTAAGGGGTGGAGGGACTGAGCAAAAAGGAAAAAGGACTCATGGACATGGACAACAGTGTGGTGATTGCCAGGGGAGGGGGTTATAAGGGGACTAAATTACAATGGGAAAAAAACAATAAAGATTAAATTTAATAAAATGCCAGTAAATGGAAGTACCTTAGTGGAAATTAGTTCATCCACTTTACTTTCTTCAACAGGATCAATTTAGTAGTTTTATGATGATTTTGAAAAGTGGCATAACAAGATCAGACTTACGCATGTCTAGAACCTTCCCCTGACCTTCCTTTGGCCGGTCGCACTGGGTCCTGGGGCACATTCCAGGGCTTTGGTGAACAGCTGTGCAGTTCATGCTCTGCACACCTGCAAAGGGTGTCATTCCCACGGACTGCATGTAGTATATGGTGGCCCTGAATCCTACTTTCTGCTGACCCTCGCTTCCCTTTTCCTCACCTCCTTCCATTTCCAGATAAGATTCCACAATTCATTGTCATAATCACTTTATCATACAATCTCCACTTTCTTTCACCCCACCCTCTACTTCGGGCTCACCTGGTTGTGCCAATTACTAAGTTATTGCCTTTCAGCTCCAAACCCACAATTCTCTGCCCTGCTTTGGGACACCAGAGCTGGACTTTGCCGACAAATTTCTCCTTTGCCTACGTACCACTTCAGGACAGAATCTGCCAACAGAGGGTGCAGGAGGGAGGCTGCAAAACTGGTGAAGGAAGAGGCACTTTTCTTCTTCTGGTGTCGTGTTTATCCCGTGATGCAAGCAGATTACATGGGTGACCTAGCAGCCTGTATCACGGTGGCACAGTTCACCAGCAAGCATCACTGTCCAGCACACAACTCCTATAGCAGCCATGAGACCGGAACCTCAGTCATGCATGGCCTTCCTCCAAGTTTCTAGATCCTTCCTTGTTCACTTTTCCTTTAGTTGGGGAGCTGGAAACTGCTCTCTGTAGTTGTTACTTTTGTGTATCTTACAGTTCTCTTTTACCCACTGTTGGTAGTTGGCCATTATTCACATAGGTATTACTGATATTAAACTTTCCTTGTTCTAGTTCCTGGTGTAGTTTCTGTCTTCTGACTGAACCCTGACTGAAACACCTGGCAGAAACCTAGTGCTGGTTAAACCAACTCTGTCTCCTCTGCACCTAGAATCTCAAAGCTGAACAAGCTGAAGAAAACATTTAATTCTTCTGACTATCTCACTCTAAATCCATAGCTACAACTATTAAGCAATAATTCTACATTTGCTAACTGCATTCATTCTCCTCATCTTCTAGGTGAAAATTCCACATCTTCTCATCTCTCCTAAACCCTCCAAATAGCTCTCTCCTGGTCCTCACGTTTAGCTTATGACCCTGTTTTCTGTATCATTGATAAAGTAGAAGCCATCAGAAGAATGTGCACACACTTCTACTGTCATATCTATAAATTCACTTGCATGCACACATTTGCATTTACCCTATGCTACCCTACCCTGGTACAATGGATGAACTGTCTGTGTTCCTACTTAAGACCAAGGTCCACACTTGAACATGAGATTTCATCTCCTAGGGATACTCCAACAAGTATATTTCCCTACTATGGATCCTGATATTTTCTCTTTCTCTACTGGGTCATTCCTACCAACATAAAACTTGTTTAAATATCTCTCAGCTTAAAAGACCCTCTCATGTTCCCAGTCTCCCACAAGTTACTAGTCAATTTCACCACTCGCCTTTGTATTCAAACTCCTCTGAAATTTGTCCATGGATTATTGTCCATCTTTATTTCCTCTTCTCCATTCTCTCTTCAACTCATTCCAGTCCAATGAAACAGCTCTGTCAAGGTCACCAGTGGTCTCCACATTGCTGGCCATTGTCAGTTTCAAGTTCATAGAATTGTCAGCAACATCTGGCACAGTTTACCATTTCCTCCTCCCTGAAATACTGTCTTCTCCTGCATTCAAGCAAACGTAATCTCTTAGATCTCTCCCAATTTCTTTGGCCGCCTCTTCTCAGTCTTCTTTGTTCATTTCTTCTCATCCTGTGACTAGTTGAACTTTTATACAAACATGAGGCCCCCAAAGTTGCCCAAGCAAAAAGCAGACTGTGAAAGTGGCACAGTCCTCAAAGAAACACTTCAATACTTTCCTGGAAGAAAATGAACAGGGAATTCTTCCCAGAAGGTAGAATCAGGGTCTAATCACAGAAATTCATGGCCAAACCACAGGATTTAAGCAATTCTCATCTAGCAGGATGTATCACTGCATGGACCGGTGCTGCTTTTTGTTTCTATGGGAAGTTTTCAATGTGGTTATCCTGTCCCCAGTCCATGACTGTGTGTATATATAATGTGTCTGTTGCAATGTGAGTATTCAGCTTGTCTTTTAGTTTTCAGATCTCAAGAGTACTTCTAGATCTGAAAGAGAAAATTGCTCATTACCTAGAGATTCTGGGCTCTAATATAGATGCAAAAACTTGTAGGGACTTTGGGTTGTCTTTCTTGAGGAGAGAGTGAGTGTATATTTTCTATATGATAAGTGTGCACATGTGTTTGGTTAATGGAGGGGCAGGCTTGGCAGAAATAATCAGCTCCTCGGTGTAATGTGTTCCTCTCTTCCCCTGTAGTAATAGAACTGGAGCCTGGCCCAGGACTAGCCAGCTTCACTACACCTCCCAGTCTCCCTCCGCTCACGTGACAGAGTTCCTGACAATGGAGTGCAAACCACTACTGAGTCAGGGCCTTTCAGAGACTGAGCTTAACACCTTCATGCTCTTTTTCTCCTTCCCACGAGTCCAGTGGAACACAGGAATAAGGCTTCGACAATGAAGATGAAGACAGCAGTTTAAACTTGATAAAGAAGAGTTAAAAATCTTGAGCCCTTGAATAATTGGATGGAGGAGAGTTGTACATCAATTTGGAACTAAGCTTATTCTGAGAGAAATAAAACTTTATTCCATTTGAGCCATTATATTTGGTGGTCTCTTTGTTATGATAGCAGGCATTACTCTCATATTGGTCTGCTAGAGCTGCCATAACATAATACAGTAGAACCTCAGTTCTTGACCTTAATTCATTCCAGAAAACTGTGCAAGAAGCAAATCTCCATTGTTTGTCGCCTGGGACACACATGACTGATCATCCAGGTATCAGCATGAAAGGGTTGTCGGGTAGAGAATCGAGACCTGAAGTTTCATTAGACAACCAAGACTTTTTTTTTTTTTTCCACGAACAGCTTGATCAAGAACCAAATTGTTCAAGAACCTAGATATTCAAGAATCAAGGTTCGACTCATTATATGCTGAGTGGCTTAAATCCTGGAAAACTTATTTTCTCACAGTTCTGGATGCTAGATGTCCTGGATCAAGATATCATCAGGATTGCTGCTTTCTGGTTGCTGCTATTCCTGGCTTGTTGATGGCAACCTTTTTGCCACGTCCACCTGTGGCCTTTCCTCTGTGCCCATGTAGAAAAGTGGTCCCTGGCACCACTTTCTTCCTCTTCCTCGTCCTTAGAGCCCCGCTCTCATGACCTTGTTCAATCTTGACTACCTCTTCAAAGGCCCTATCTCCAAATCCAGTCGCACTAGAGTTAGGGCTTCAATATAGGAATTTGGAGGAACACAATTCAATAATTCAATCTAGAATCATCTGAAAACTATATTCTGTTTTCCACATAGTTTTCAGACTGTTCCCTTTAAAACAACAGTCAAACTAACTCAATATTTGACTGGAGACTCTCCAATGGCTTCTCATCTTACTCCATAAAAGACACAACCTCACAATGCCCTCTCCTGAGCTGACCTTGCCCTAACCTTGTTCTAGCCACCCTGATCTCATCTTCCGCATTATGCTCCCTCCTCCCTCTGCTCCAGCAGCAAGAGATTCCTTGCTATTCTTCACACATACTCTACATACTCTCACCTCTGTACTTTCTGCTCTTCCATATACTTAATCTCATTTTACCCCAACAGCTATATTATTGGCTCCCTCACTTTATTAAACTGTTTGGTCAAATATTATTTTATTAAAGAAATTTTTCATGACTAGCCTACAGCGATTCCCCACTCCTAGTTCTCCTTCTTCCCCTTACCTGTTTTACTCACATTTCTTCAGTTATCATTTCTCTCTTGCCATTAAATTTAATCTTTATAAGAGAAGGATTTTTATTTTGTTCACTGTTGTATCCTCAGCATCCTCAAACAGACCTGGCACATAGTAAGTTTGAAATTTGGACACATGAAAAATTATTTGAATGTGTAAATGAATATTCAAGTGCAAACACTATAAAAGATTGTTTGATAGATAGATAGATACAAAAGAGTCAACAGTAGGAGGGGGAGAGAGTTACAGCTCAGACAATTAGGTTGATGATCATGATATGGTAAACCACAATAAGTGAAACACGACCAGCAAGAGTGAGTTCAATGTTAGTATAATAGGTTTGAATGTCAGTAGAAATTTCATTATGGTTTGAGTCTAGGACATGAATCTCATCTGGAGAAAGATATAAGTAGCATCTATCAGCATATGACTGTACTTGAAGCCTGGGAAGTGGATGCTCTCCCTCAGAGAAAGTGTGTCACACAAAGAAGACCAAGAAAAGGCCTTAAGAGACTCCAACAATTTACTGACACCGGTGCCAGATTAACGGTGTTCCTTGTGTCTGAAAATATCTTTATTTTAGATCGATCTCTGACTCTGAAACCTAGATAATATTCTACAATAAACAACATCCCACTGAGCTGATGCTAGGTCCTTAATTTTCATGATGACTTGAAATCAAAATGGAAAGTATAGCACATGAAATTACAGAGTTTTATCCATGTATTACTTTTGAGGTTAGCAGCCCATTTCCCAGAGATGAGTTTTCTATTTTTTTTAAGTATCTTTTTAAACTTTTTTTTTATTGCTATTCAAGAACTGTTGTCTCCATTTTCTTAATGGCTGGAAAGAAAGGTGATTGTCTTCCAATTGCTTCCATGAGTAACAGGGCACTAGCTCTTTCTATGTAAAACTTAGTTTGCAATTTCTTATTCCAATTAAGTGTGTCTTTGGAGGGAGCTGGGCTTGATGATCTCTTCAAGAAGCATGCAGAATTGAGTACGGGACTGTGTGTTCTTTCAGCCACGCAGCATCCACTGCCCTCCGTGTGGTGCCAGTGTCTTCCCCACTTCCTTTGCTTAACCTCCCTTCTCCGTTCTCCTAGTGTGGAATTCTGGTATAGCTGACATCACCCCCAGTGCTGGAGATAAGCATGTAACTCAAAATACACAAGAAGAAAATTCCATCCTCCTAGACACAGTGATTTACTTGAAGTTGACCCTAAGACCATAGCTGTACTGATTAGATAGAGTCACAAGACTTGTGTCTAGACTATTCAGTGAATGGAGTTCTAGTCCATGAGGCATGAACCTTGGGAGATGTAGGGCTGGAGCTGGGAGTTTTCCACTTGCTCTCTAACAAAACTATGAATGAAGTCACGATGGGAGGATCAGTCCTGATTGCATCATTTTAGTCCCTGGATCAGGGCATATCTGCAGTTCCTTCTAGCCTGACATTTTGCACTTCCCAAGCCAATAAACTCTTTCTTTTACTGCTTAACCAAATTTAAATTGGGTTTCCTTTCATCTGTAAATCAAAGAGTCTAATACAGAGAATATGGTTAGTGTTATTCTACCCGTAGGAAGAAAATTCCAGATGACAATCTGCAAATGATCTGTAGGGACCCAAATTCCATGCATCGTTCCCATAGCCGCCTCTGTACGAGGGATACCCAAGAACTCCAGCTCTGGCTCTGTTTCCTTAGGGTGGAGTTGATGAAAGTTCATTTTACTGTTTTTAGGTGCAACTGGGACTTTTAAATCTGCCCCCACCTAGTAAAGATGAGGTTTGTCCAGCTCGCACAATTCCAAGGAATACAAGATAAGGATTTTCTTAGAGACTGCAAGACAATTTGAATCAGATTGTCTAGCTCTATTCTGCTCCTTTTTTTTTAGCAACTAAACTCAGTCAGTTTAATTTGAACTGAAGAACAGAGGGAGAAACAAAACCTCTAGAAAGTGGAAGAGCTAGACCCCAGACCCAGGCAATCAGCCTCTGCAGCTGTCTTTTTCTTTTTTGCATGTTTTTATTTTATTTTTTATTGTTGTTCTATTACAGTCATCTCAATTTCCCCCCATTGCTCTCTCCTGCCCCACCCACCCCCACAGCAATTCCACTGCTGGAATGTTTCTGTTCCTTATAGTAAGTGACAACTATGAGTAGTGACGCAGCAATCCCAAGACCTGCGTTTAGTCACTCAAACCTAATACACTTGGCCCCAGGTTTCCTGCTCTTTTGTTTGGGGGTTGGATTAGCGTCCTAATCAATTTATCAAAGATCTGGGGCCAAAGGGACTTTGATCTTAATATTATCCACCTTCAGACTCCTTTCATTTAAGCAGAATCTTAACTAACTATATTGATTAAATAGGCTTTTAAAAGAAATCTATTATCTTTTTACACAGATCAATGAATAGCAGGTCAGCTGATAGTTCACTATATTCACACGGCAAACTACTGGAAGAGGTAACTTTTTGTTTGTTTGGTTTGGTTTTTTTGAAGGAAAGGAGCTGGCACTGCCTACATAAACCTTGTTCTTTTCATCCTCTGACAAGGACTCCCAAAGGAAGAACCTGTGGGACATTATCTATCCCAGCTGGAAAACAAAGAAAAGCTCATCCTGCTTTTGAAGTTTATCACTTTTAAAATATTACTATTATGATGATAAGCCCTTTTGAGATTGACTTTTTATTTTCATGGATATCCTGATAGTGTTCAAATCATAAGCAAAACAAAGTCACCTTTGGATTTCCTTTTTTGTGTATGAAATGCACTTCACTGAAAATTGAACTCCTCATTAACAGGGAAAGAAGGGGCCCACAAGGTGGCCTGGCATTTAGCCCCAAAGTCTGATGCGCCAGGAGAGAGTGCAGTAGCCTCCCTGACACAGGCCGCCCCGCCCAGTGTGCCCTTAGACGCAGGACCCCAGCGCGGTCTCTGTGTGCGGGCACTGCTTCTTCCTCCATTCCCTCTCTCTGGAAGAATGCACGTTATAGCTCAGCCAGCTGAGAAAATATTATCTGTGAACCCTCATGACCAACTTGCAATTAAGAGGCATTGCTGCTGGGGGGATAGGTTGTTGCTATTGGAATATGTGTGGGATGTTCCTAGCCTTCCCCAAGAGGCATTCAGCAGAGTCAAAGTGGACTTCTTATATATTCAACAAGTAACTGTGGGAAACCCACAACGGTACTCGTGTTCATTAGCCATCATCCTCAGGAAAGAACATCGAGAGTAGTGCTGTTGACTGAATATTATTCATCACTTATAAAGCCTATTCTGGTCTTGACGTGAGAGAAGTTTGCTTTGCCCTATTCCCATATAGCCCATTTACGATATTTTCATGTAACTTGTGAATGCCTGTGGCGCAGTATCTGAGTAGGCAATTCACAGATGAAAAATTGAACAACAACAAAGAAATAAAAAGACATAAAAAATTTTCATCCTCATGACTAATAAAAAAAATCCGACTTAAATATCAATGATATAAAACTCAATTTAGTCTTCACAGGGAAAAACCTAAATCCTTCCTAATATCTTTGGAATTCTTCAATTACTTACAATTCTTTCTAAACCTTATTCCATTTTCGCCCTATGAGTTAAGTGCATTGGATGCAACATTTTGTCATTTCATAAAGCTGTCCTTTTCGCAAACAATGTGCCGCAAACAATGTGCCACAGACATGGACTATATCCCCTTTCTTTACTCCATATCAATAACAAATTGACCAAAGGTTTATGGTGACAGAGAGGTCATGAGTCACTGTTTTTCTAAGCCCTACATCCTTCAAAGACTGCATTGCCCCCTGTATTTCAGAATTCTTACCCTAGACTCAACCTACCCCCGTATTCTTCTCCCTTACCCTTTCTACCTCTCCTCTGAATCTCCTCCCTACTTCAAAACTCAACTTTCCTCATTTTTTCTTGCAGTTTTTCACCCCCTACTTGGTTCAAGTTATTGTGAATTACATACATTTTCTCTTTAATAATAAATTTCTTTCCTGTGTCCCACCTTCAGCACAGAAAAATCAAACTGACAGAGACTTTGATAGTTTTTGCCTTCCCCTCTGTCACTCCACAAGCTTCTCTGAAAAGAATGGAATAGTTTAGATAGTTAGTTTCCCATTATTTTGAATTACTTCACCTCCCTTAAAAAGCAGAAACTCCTGTAATAACTTTTGGCTTTTAGTAACTTTTTTTTCTATTTTTTAATTGAATTGTAAGATTTTCACAAGAATAATACTCAATGCCAGTGAGGTAGACACATTCATACTTAACTAATAGTTGCAAAAATTCATAAAAATTAGCTGGAGAGAAATATGGAAGGAATATTAAAGTTAAGACATGTTAAAGAATCCATACTTTTGAGCCTAGTAAGTCCACTTCTGGAAATTTACATTAGAAATAAGAATTTATGAATTGTCTTATATGTAAAGATATTCCTTGCATCATTGTTTATAATAAGAGATTAATAAGTCCATTGATAAGAGAATAATTGAACAAATCATGGTATTTTCATACAGAATGTAGCCATTAAAAGCTGGGATTTTTAAAGAAATTGTAAGGCATAGAAAAATGTGTCATTCTTATTACTGGACTCAGTCTCTCTAAAAACATGATTAATTAGGTGACTAATTCACATTATACCTCCCAAAGTCACAGCGCAGTGCCCATCATGTGATCCGTGAACAAGTGTTTGTTGAATGATGAATAAATAAAAGAATAAAAAAGTGAATTTTGGCTTTGTGAAACTCCTTCACTTTTCCTCTAATGTTTTATAATTCTACGTGAGTTCTCCTTCAGAATACACAATTTAGATGGGAAGACAAGATAAACACATATAACAATAATGAACAACAACAAAAAAACTCTACAATGAAGTCCTACTGACTTCGCTGAAGCACTAGTTTCTGGTTCTGCATGTAAGGACTTTGGAAGTCACCACTTCACCTTAATGATAGACTGAAACAACAGCAATGTCTCCTGGATCTGCAAGAGAGGGGAGGACACAAGGCGTCCTGCTGCTCCCAACACTGGAAATGCAGGCGAACGGTGGGAGCCAAGGCTACCCAGAGCAGACACACAAGCGGAAACCACACGGGAACCGGGGCCAGGGTCGGAAAACCTGAACTGTGATTGAAGTGCCGCCGGAGGCTCAGTGTGGATAACTGTAAGAGTTATAACATACTGAATTAGATTCATACTATGGGGAGATGGGGGAAAAGAAATCATAAATGTCCTGGTGAAAACTCATAAACCCATCTCCACTGTTTGTATAAACAGACCCAAGTATACCAGCTACTAACATTTTAAGAGTTATATAGTATTCATAATCAAAGGATAGCACATCTTTCTGAAATTGCAATAAATATCTTCCACTCATATTTCTACTTTCTTCAGTAGTTTGAGGAGACTTATATAGTTATGTAATCCATGAGAATTTGGATTTACACCTGCAAGCCTACACGAAGTCTTTTTTGTTCAGCTGTTAGTCTTGATACCAAATTTCCAACAAAGCCCAATTCTTATAAAATTACATGGTTAAGTGTCTTCTAAAATAAGACTTTAGTGAAGAAAAATTTCAAAAGTTGAAGTTGCCTATTATAAAGCAAGATTAAAATAAAAGCCAGATACTGCATCTCTATTTATGTAGGATAGCCCTTTGGAGGGTGATAAACTATAATGATACCCAATAATTGTGTTCCCACCACACCCCCAGAACCAATTTTTGCTCTCTTGAGGGCAACATCGTCCCCACTGGGAATGAATGGTCTCCACTATTCTGATGGAGAAAACGTGCTAAGTGCTATGCTCTTGAAACACAGCACTGGATCTGTAGGATTCTCTTTGTATGGAAGGCTCATGGCATATGTAAAAGGCAGCACATTATTTTCTTAAGCATTTGATTCAATCCATTCCTCCCCCCAAAAAAATGGTTTCTATGTCTTTGAAACTTAGGGATGGGAGGGAGGCGGGAAGGTGGTGAGAAGTAAAATTTAAAAAGAAAACAAAACTTTGACACCAGAAAAACCAACAAATGATTAAATTAGAGATAAAATTCACCACCTATTCTAACACTCCTGACATTCCTTTGATAAATTGCTATTGGCAATTCTATACATAGTGGCTTGCAGTTCTCCCTTTGTCCCCCTCCCCCACTCTCTCTCAATCATTCATTCTGTGTACAACACATACAGACGCATATCTATATCACTGAGAAAGGATCAATCATTTCTTTCCCTATGCTGCTGAGACATACAATATTTATCACAGGTTATAGAAAAGAAGAAAAGAAAACCTAAGAATGTTCCCTTCAGCTGTATTTCTGCTGTGGACCCAGGAGTGTCCCAGTCCTCCTCATTTCGCTTATTTGTCAGCTCAGTCCAGAACAATCTATAGTGCAACAAGGCTGATAAAGTTAGGGACCCAATGGTCAGAGGAAAGAAAAACAGACCTGATTATTGGTGATCTTCCTCACTATATTAAATACAACTCCCATTAGACAAACTCCCTTCCATTTCTTTAAACCTCTCAATACCTTGTAAATCAAATATTTATCAACTGAGAACCTCTTTCCTAGCTGTCTGATGTTTTGGCTCTGACAAAGTTGGACACTAGCCAGTTGGTGAAGAAACCTGTGAAAGGAAATCATCCACAAGAAAAAAGAAAACTCTATTTCATTTTTATTTCACGGGAACAAACTGCCAACAACACCCTTACCCCTCCGCATGCCTTTTTTTTTTCTTTGAACTTGCCCTTGTGAAAAATGCTTACCTGGAATGAGCAGGCCCGGCTACTGACTTAGTCAACAAATAATTACTAGACATTCATCAGCTGGGCCATATGTCTTTGGGTCCTTGTAATGCATATTAAAAAGTTGCTGAATGGCTATTAAAGTAGAAATTGTGACTAACACTCAACTCATTGAAGTATATGCATAAGACACAGTGATTTACAAAGGTAGATCAGAATCAGTTTGACAAACTGCATTCTTAAGAAGAATAGACAAAGCTGTTTATAGGATGCTTTCTGAAGGAGACAAGCCCTGAGCCCTGACTTAAAACAGAAGAAGGAATCCATATGGTGAGTGGGCAGAGAGAGGTGACAAGTCTACAAGAAAGCACAATTGGCATCTTCCCAGGAAAAGTAATTGCTCCAACAAAATTACCATGTAGATGAAACACATTTCAAATAAGTCAGAAAAAATTTAGGACTGTTCTACACAATCATATAAACCGTGTCCTGAAGTAGTACTATCAATGATTACCTACAAAATATTTTCAATTGAGAAACATATCATAAATAATCTTGCATTCACTATAGTTGCTGGTTTATTGATATTAAAAGGACATACTCAACTTACTAAGAACACAAATCTGACTACCCAAGATCAAAGTGTATTCTCTATTTTGTTCTAAACTCTGGTACACAACAGAATGATGAGTGGCAATTTCTGGACGTATGAAGTTCCAGGACTCACCACTGGAGTTTCTGATCCAGTGGATCCAGAGGGAGAGACAGGACATCAGTGCTTTTCAAAAACTGCAGGTGATTCTACATTGCCTACAATTGTAAACTATGGCTCAGCACAGTTTGTTGTTACAACCAAGTCACAAAGTAACTGGCTTCAGCTAATTACATGAGCAAGTTCATACACTGCTTTGAAGATTGGTTCTTTCACTTACCATACACATTTCATTGTCAGAAACTACATTCCCTCATGGCAGAAAAACTGTGTCCACTCTTCTCCCAGATACTACAGCTAATGATTTCTGTATAAATATATTAGTCAGTCCCTTCCACATAACACTAAGATTAAGAACTCTTCTGTGAACTGAGTATGCAACACTATTTTCAAAAGCCTAATGGCAGTCACATGACCAAGAATTTTAGGTAAAATTGGTGCTGGTTTATTTCAGGAGTATGTGTGTATGTGTACATGTAACCAAAGAAGAAAAGAGAAAAGATGAAGTTCTGGCCCCAGCTCCCATGTTAAGTGCCCACACAGGGTCAGGCACCTTGCTAACTAAGCTCTGCGCACTGGGTGATTCAGCAGCAGCCTTGCCTTCACGAGTCTCACAGTGGAGCAGAAAAGGCAGGAAATGAGTGCACAGCACACTGACTCCTACGGTAAGTGATGGGGAGAAAATTCAATTAGACACAGTAATAGAAGAAGGACAAAGAGCCTTCCCAGATAGAAGACTCAGAGAAGGTCCCTTTAAAGTGGTGAATTTTAGCATTTAAGCTTTCAGCTAAGACTTGAAGGATAAGAAGGCAACAGCCATTTAAAGAATGAGTGGAAAGTATTTCAGGCATGTGACAAAACTTGGGGCTGGAGAGAACTTAACCATCCTGGGCCATCTGTAAAATGGTGAAATTGAGCTACATAGTTTCAAACGATACTTTCTACTCTAAAATTCTATAAAGAACAGACTCAAGTAATTAGTGGGTAAGTAAGAAAATGAAAAGCCTGAAGCAAAACATTTTATTCTAATCTGATAGACATACTAAAGTTAGAAATGGAAAAGATGTTTGTCTGATCCCAATTCCACCAATTGGTTAAATGACCCAGAAGTAAGGTTACATACCCTTTCATATTAGTATAACCAGGAACCTCTACTCACTGATCTATATGTTTTCAAGAAATCTATATGACATTTCTTGAAAACATCACTTTAAAATGGAAAGCTTAATGGACAAAAATACATAAATGGATAATGTAATAAGAAGGCAGGAATCAATTATTTTCATTAGTCAAGAAGACAGAAAAGGAACTAATGGCTTTTAAGCTGTGGTAGGGAAAACTTGGGTTAAATAGAGTAGAACCTTGCTGATCCTCACTTCGATAATTTCCAAACCCTATAATTTCCAGAAAGAAAACTGGTAGTCTTAGTTATATTTCAGTAAGCATTTAATAGCACAAGGCAGACAGAGAACGCTCATGAATTATTTTTCATTACTCTCCAAAATATGCTACAAGAATGTTTGCTAGTAGAGTCCCATGTAGTATTACTAATAAAGTAAGTCTTTGTCAAAAGCAACAAGCTAAATACAAATTTGATTATGGCAGTCTTCTGTCCTTATAGAACCTTCCCTCTTGGTTGAGCTCTTATTCTGAAAGTCAATAAATCATCAGGGGGTTTTCTATATAGCGGTGTGAATTAAAAATCAGACATCAAAGCCTCCCTTTCCACCAGCAAGGATCAGGTTTGCTTCATAAAGTTTTTCATTATATTTATTTTATTTTGATACCTACATCACATAGAAAGATGAAAACTGTCCAACAATGTCATCTTTTCTATATATTCAGAACACAAAGAAAAGCATTACTTAAAATTAAAACATAATAATAAAACAAAAGGGAAATAACGTCCTGTATGTTTTAGCATTTCAGAGGCTAATCATTTGTCCTCTTAGGAAGTTCATGGCCATGCGTGGGCTGTGGGCCTGGGGTAATTCAGCATGGTGTCAGGGGCCCTCAGGCAGTCCTTCAGCCCACACTGATGGGCTGCAAACCCTCCAGTGACATATCAGCAATCGGTGATCCGCGTGTGAAATGCATCTGTCGTACGGCTGAGGGTACACTTGCACAACAGGCAATGTTCTGTCAGCTGACACGTCATGGGGAGGGTACAATTGCTCCGAGTAAAGAAGCAAAAGCAGCGCAGAACAGCGAAGTAGGTAAAGCCAGACGTACTGCTAACATCGACCAACATTCACTGAGCAATCACTATGTGTCAGGAAATGCTTTATTACTTCTTTTGAGGGGGGCGGTAAAAACAGTTTCTACTTTCCTTCTTTTATTAAACCACATGTTTCTGTAAATAACTCAGAAAAGTCTTTTATTTTATAAGTGCCTTCATACAAATATCAAGGCTTTATTACTTCTTTTAATCTTCGCAATTACTCTTAAGGGAGGTACTGTTACTATCCCTATTTTCAAGTTCAGGAAACAGGGACTCATATAGATTAAGTAACTGTCCCAATTTCAAAGAGTAAGTAGTAGAACTGAGATTTGAACCCAGGCATCCCTACTCAAAAGCTTAATTGCTTAATTTATAAACTGTAATTCAAATTATTAGCACATAAAAATATTTTTGTGATATAAAACCCTATCTACTTGGTGATCTTTCATTATTACCAATGCAAAGACATCTTAATGTTCCCCTGTTAAGTCCATGTTTCAAGGACTCAAATCACAGAGTCCCTTCCAAACTGAAAAGAGCATGTGCCTTCTCCTGTGGTAATCTGGCAACAGGCTTGTTGCCTGAAGGCAGAAGGCCCATTTGACAGAGGGAAAAAAGGGCCACTCCTTTCAGTCCAACAGTCTGTGGAAAGAATTTAGAAGACAGATGTAGAAAAGAAAGGCAGAAATCAGAGTCCTTCATTATTTCCTTCACCTAACCCTTCTCAGGACCTGGAGGAAGGAGAGCCAGTTAGATGCAGGGAAAGGTGGAGAAACCTCCAATTAGAGATGTAAGAGCCCAAGAGACCCTGGGAAGAGGCTGATAGATGCATTCGTTACCCCCATCTGTGAGGGGCTACAGTAATGTAATCTCAATGGCCCAACTCATCAGGCAGAGGGAAAGCCAGAATTCAGCTCCCTGATGATGAAGATGGGGTTGAGAAATTGGACTGCAGATTTGCCGCATGCTCCCGAAGGAAAACTAGAAAATTAGTTGAGCCTCAGCCAAGCAGAAGAGAATAGATGATGGGTTACAACAGCATCACACTTCAGCAGTGGATACTATCAGAACAATAGGAAAAGTTGTACTTTAACACTCAGTCCCACAAGCAACTCAAACAGCCACCCCTCAGCAGAGAACAGCAGGAGGCAAAACCCGTGGTCAGGTAAGCAATTACCCTCCTTCATGCACTTCAATGCTATCTTAAAGAAAAGATGGTTATTATGATTGGATTGTGTCCTCCCTAAAAGGATATGTTGAATTCCTGACCCCTAATACTTCAGAATGTGACCTTATTTGGAAATAAGTTCCTTGCAGAGATAATTAGTTTGAATGAGGTCATATTAGATGAGGGTGGGCTCCTAATATGACTGGTCTCTTATAAGAAGATGGCCATATGAAGACAGAAAAACCCAGAAAGAATACCATGTGATGATGAAGAGAGCAATTGGAGTTACGCACCTTCAAGCCAAAGAACACCAAAGATCACTGGTACATTTCCAGAAGTTAGGAACAGGGCAGGAGGGAGCCTCCTAAAAGTCTCAGATTGGAGCATGGTTCTTGCCAATGTCTCGATTTTGAATTTATAGTCTCCAGAACTTTGAGACAATAAATCTCTGTGTTTTAAGTCACCCAGTTTGTGGTACATTGTTATAGCAGCCCTGGAAAATTAATATAATGGTCATGAAGATGGAATTCCAAAGGACTGAGCATTTTATTTGCGTCATCTACACAGAGGCCAATGAACATGAAAAGACTAAACACTAGACTAAAATACAGCTGGGTTCTTTCCTCCCGCTACGCAACAGCTGGGCGATTATGAGAAGACCAGATCTATTGAAAATTTAAAAGTTTACGTTTCTTTTTGCATATCCGACTATGGCGTGTACATATTTGCGATCTCATTCTGTGTTATTACACACATTATCAGAACCTTTGCTTAAAAGATAAGTAAGAAAATAGGGTCAGGGAAGTAAAAAATCCCACAGTGATGAGTGTGGGCAGCAAGTGAGTAGAGTGATAATGGTGAGCACTTTTTCTCAGTTTTCCCAATTTGCTTATTTAAACAACTTTTCATGTTTTAATCCCTTTAAGTATGTTGCCAGAAATTACACGGGTGTTGACGCACAGATATTTGAGAACCTCTGCTCATTACTCTTTCCTTCTGACACACTGTCAACCAGACTCATTTATTAAACACACACTAGGTTGGACACTTCAGATATGAAGTCAAAAAGATACAATATCCCTGCTGAAGACATAATCAAGTCATCCATAGACTACAGGAAAATGGGTTAATTGTGTGGTAGGATAATATTTTTTAAATAACTTCTCCAAACTGAAGTAAAATGCAGAAAGGGAGAAGAGAGACCATGAGACCTTGCATAGTAGAGCTACACAAAGCGACGGAAACCTGAAAATGTCCCTACCTAGCAAGGCATGGTAGCAGCTGGGCCCTGAAGAGACTGTGTGAATGATAAAGTGAAAGCTTCCTAGGGATTTCATAATAAAACACCACAAATACCTCAAAACAGCAGAAATGTATTGTCTTACAGTTCTGGAAACCAGAAACCCAAAATCAAGAGGTCAGCATGGCCATGCTCCCTCTGTTCCAAGTTCTCTCCTTGCTTCTGGTAGTTTCTAGCAGTCTTTGGCATCCTTTGGCTTACAGACACATACTCCCATTTGCCTCCATCTTCATTCACATGGTCTTCTCTATGTCTCCTATGTGTCCTCAAATCTGTCCTTATAAGCACACCAGTCATAGGATTTAGGGTCCACTCTAATCCAGTATGATCTCAGTTTAACAGGGTTACATCTGTAAAGACTGCATTTCCAAATGTCACATTCACAGTTACTAAGGGTTAAGACTTTAACATATTTTTGGAGGGACATAATATAACTCACATGGGGTGGTGAATGTTTAGTAGATGCTGGCTTTGAAAGAGGACATCAAAAATCATACATTCTTCCCCTATCCAGACCCTCTTCTCTGCCCAAGCCTTAGCACCAGACAAGGTCTCTGAAACTCAGACTCAATTCCAGGGAAAGGATAACCTCCCACTGTGGACGTTAAGTGTCCAACACCTTGGAAGAATATATAAATTGAAGTTTAGCATAGTTATTATTTTTTGCTTTCCTAGGGTGTGGACTGAAATTCAGACACACTACAAGTACATTTGAGAAGGCACACAAAGTAATTATGGAGCAAAAGAAGAGCGAGAAAACCAGACAAAGGAGATAGGAGGCATTTATCAGAAGCAATGGCCTTGAGCTGAGCCTGACGGGAAGACTAAAAATCAAATGCACAGCAATGAGGGATGAGAAAAGTGCAGAGTCCTTCCTGGCAGAAGACAATGTGAGCTTAGGTACAGAGGCAAGAAAGACGGTCAGGTCACTGGAATTCTCTCGGTATGACTGGTAAAAAAGCTGCATGGGAAAGAATAAACAGAGATGGGGCTGGAGCCAAGCCATGCATGTCAGAAGGATGGCTCCAACAGGTAAGTGAAGAAGAGTGTGAGACAGGCAGTCCTGGAGACAGAGACCAGTGAGGCAATTACTGCACTAAATCTCACTAAAACCGTGGACACCTGAATGAAGGCAATAGTGGAAGGCATGGAAAGGAAATACGAGGTCTGTCCAGGAGTATTCAGCCATGTAATACAAAAAATAGAGGCATTTATTGAAGAAGGTGCGAGATATAAGAAACATTGTATATAGGACAATGACACCTTCAAAGTAGGCACCTTGGGACCTCACACAGTTCTCCCAGTCCCGATCAGCTGCCCTGTCGTATGTTCCTGAACCTCATTGACTGTCTAAAATCACTTCCTTTCAGAGGTGATTTTAGTTTGGGGAAAAGCCAGAAGTCACAGGGTGCCCAATCTGGGCTGTAGGGGGACTAAGTCACATGGGTGATTTGATATTTTGTCAAAAAATTCAGCAGGAGTGATACATGCATGGGCACATTGTCATGATGAAGCTGCCAATCACCAGTTACCGATGGCTGTGGCCTTCTGAAATCATCTGAATGGTTTCTATGGAGGAATGTTCAAGCTTAATGCAAAATTTGATGCAAATTCGTTGCTCCACTCACTAAGTCATTTTGAATGCAACGGCCACACAGTACACATGCTCATTCAGTGGCATCTACTGCCCCCACTGAGTAATACAGTGAAGTCATCATTGTTCACATATTAGCATTCCAGTCCACTCTCCTCGGCTGACAGGTTACATTGATGTCATGCAAACTATTCTTGTTATATTGATAATGGTTGGACTTTCTGTGGGCAGACTTCACATTAACAAGCAGAAAGTTAGTGTGAGTCCCAGGTGTCTTTGCTAGATGACAGAGAGCATCAGCTTTCAATCTGCGATCCACAACAAGAAGCATTTTACATTGAGAACCAGTGTACACATACATGTACACTACACATACATTCACACTCATGTGTCACTGAAGCTAAAGTTTTATGTAACAATATTTAGCCTCACTATATGCAATGTACTCTGAGATTCTCAATTCTGTTTCTGTTTTTAAATACTGGTCACAAGCCACTAAATGGATTTTACCACCCCTGAAGGGATCACAATTTAGAAAGTACTCAGGAAAACACTTACCAAGAAGATAGTGACCCTGTCACAACAGAATTAAATCCGGGAGGTGGAGAAATTTCAGGGAAGATAAAGAATCAGATTTTATTTATTTATTTTTAGATAGAGGGAAAGGGAGGGGGAAAGAGAAGGAAAGAAACACAGATGACAGAGAGAAACATTGATTGGTTGCCTCTTGTAAGCACCCCGACAGGAGACCAAACCCATAACCTAGGCATGTGCCCTGACTGGGAATCAAACCTGCAACCTTCACTTCGCAGGACAACGCCCAGACAACTGAGCCTTGGCAGTCAGGGCAAGAGTCAGATTTCAGACGGTTGCTTTTTTGTTTGTTTGTTTGTTTGTTTGTTTGTTTTATCTTTATTTTTTCATGATCATTCTTTTTTACTGTTATTATATTTTATTAATTATACTATTTCAGTTGTCCTGATTTTTACCCATTTGCTCCCCTCCTCCCAGCACCCCCTAACTCCCTCAGGCAATCCCCACACCATTGTTCATGTCCATGGGTCATGCATATCAGTTCTTTGGCTTCTCCATTTCCTATACCGTACATCCCGATGGCTATTCTGTAACTACCTATTTGTAATTCTTAATCCCCTCACCTTTTTACCCATTTCCCACACACCCCTCCCACCTGGCAGCCATCAAAACACTCTGTGTACCCATGATTCCGTCTCTGTTCTTCTGGGTTGCTTAGTTTGTTTTTTAGATTCAATGATTGTTAGATATGTATTTTTGCCATTTTATTGTTCATAGTTTTGATCTTCTTTATCTTAAATAAGTCTGTTTAACATTTCATATAATAATGGTTTGGTGATAATGAACTCTTTCAGTTTTTTCTTATCTGGGAAGCTCTTTATGTGCCCTTCGATTGTAAATGATAGCTTTGCTGGGTAGAGCAATCTTGATTGTAAGTCCTTGCTATTCATGACTTTGAATATTTCTTGCCAGTCCCTTCTAGCCTGCAAAGTTTCTTCTGAGAAATCAGCTGATAGTCTTATGGGGATTCTCCTGTAGGTAACTAACTTCTGTTCTCTTACTGCTTTTAAGATTCTCTCTTTTTCTTTAACCTTTGGCATTTTAATTATGATGAGACATGTTGCTTTTTATGTGCTGGGATTAAAGCTCACCCAGCCTGATTTTGTTCAGTCTATACACTTGTCTGAAGATCTCACCTTTGGCACCTAGGGCTGACCTTCCAGGAAAGTCTACCTGATGAAGGACATGCTGGATCCACCAAAGGCAGCTCCGCACTGCTCAGCTCCATGCCCAGGGGCTACTTTGCTCTTTGACCTTATTGCTCCACAAGAGGTATAAATAACTGTCCCAGATCCTTTATCTCAGCAGTCCTCAAGGACAGGGGGGGTTTAGGCACCAGGGACAGGTTTCATGGAAGAAAAATTGCTATGGACGAGTGCAGGGGGATTTAGGAATGGCTCAGGATGATTCAAGCGCATTACATTCAAGCTCACCTCCTGCTGTGTGGCCTGGTTCCTAACAGGCCCAGGCCAGTCCTAATTACAGCCTGGAAGTGGGGAACCTCTGCTTTATATGATTAAGTAAACACTGGACAAAAAGTGAAGTCAATAAATATTTGATAAACAAATTTAAAAATTAGTAAATAAACCCAAGGAAACATATGCACCCTCATATTTTGAATTTTTTAATTTCAAATGCACATTGTTGCGAAAGATGAATGTTGGGGTATAAGTTTAAAGAGATGAATATTGGAGGAAATTTCTTAATTTCATAGTAATGAAGTTTACTAAGTACATGTGACCAAAGAATCAAGAATATAATCAGTTATTTCTGGAGTATATTTCTGTTCACAGTGCATTCGTTGGCTTTATACATCATTACTTAATATAAAGGGACACTTATGAATATTCTGTGGCTCAAGTTCTGCACACACAGGTGCGCACATATGCACACGTGCTCCTCTATGTTCCCCTCCTCTGAAGCATATTTTTCTCCACCCTCTCGATCTCCCACACTCTGGTTCTCTGACCCTCTCACACACAAGTCGTGCACTCTGAAAGATTTCCTGTTTTGTCACCAGCTCATCAGACCATCCACCTCGGAGCATCACTTAGGAAGGTGGCTGAAACCTTACCATGGCTTAGACCAGGAGATTTCCATTTCAGTTCCAGTCTAGTGCCGTATGTTCAGCGGGTAATTTTCCTGTACTACTTTTCTTTTGCCATTGACGCCACAAGAACTTGGTGGTTGCTCCACAGTCTTATCCTGGATTCCATTCCTCACTTTGTGCATCCCTGGCCTTAGGGAATCTCATTTACTTTCATGTAAATGACCATCTAGGCCTAGATGAGCCACGTCTCTCCCTTCAGCCCATACCTCGTTTCTGAGTTCCAGAGCCATCTCTGAACTGCTCTACTAAGTAGCCCCATGTGGAGCCCTTCAATTTCAATGTGTCCAAACAGAATTCATTTTTCATTCCCCTCTCCCTTCCTAAACCTGCTCCATCTCTTACATTCTTGATCTTAGTCCTTGGAAGAGAGAAGTATTTTTAAGTAAAGGACAAATGGAAAGTCAACATAACCACTATTCCAGAATTCTATTGCTTTAACAGAAGCTCTTAATCCTTATACAAGAGCGGGAGGTTTGGGACTTTTTATCCAGAGACTTGGTCTTACCAGACATATCAACAGCAGACCATGTGAATGAAGGTCCTTCTGCTTATTGAAACAGACCCTTTGGACTGCTAAATTCCGTTCCATCCCTCTCATTCTTTCTCTTATTTTTCTGCTTGCTCTGTGAATTCCAGCAGGTCTGTATGGTCAAGTGAAAGCCTCTCTAAAATGTGAGATTTAAAAAAAAATAGTTTCACAGAAGACTTCAGGTTCCTTTAGCCCAAAGGTAAGACGCTTTTATAAAAAGTGAATATTTCATCAACTCAGGAAAAAAAAGTCAGATCTGCATTCCCAGTGTGTTCACCTAAAAAGCAGGTCCTCATTTTTAAACATCTGTGTTCTCCTCAAAAAACCTTCTAGGCAGGCACTCAAGGAAAGCCTTTGTTTGAATGTCATGGTCACATTAGATAAGGCACATCTAGTCTGTTAATTGGTCTCTAGGTTTTATTCATCTATCTCTTATCACTAAACTTGATGCTCCTAAGGAGGAAACAAAAATTCTCAAAAGCTGGTGAGTAGCTTCATCGGGACCTTTAGCAGAGCCTATGATGCTGAGCTGCTGGGCTGAACTGTGGAGTGCCAAATTCTGGTTTAAGAGTAAAAATTATGCCTTGTCTTTTTAGCAAGGCAGAGACTAAGTATTTGTGCCTGCCTCCCAAAATTTATATGTTGATGTCCTCACCCCCACTGTGATGGTATTAGGAGGTAGGGACTATGGGAAGAACTTAAATCATGAAGAGAAGCCCTCAGGAGTGGGATTAGTGTACTTGTTGAGAGACCCCCAGAGAGCTCTCCTGTACCATGTGAGGACACAGTGAGAAGATGGCTATGAACCAGAAAGTGGGCTCTCATCAGATACCAAATCTACTGACACCTTGATCTTGAACTTCTCAGGCTCCAGAATTATGAGAAATAAATGTGTTGTTTAAGCCACCCAGTCTACGGTATTTTTGTTAGAGCAACCAAAACTGCCTAAGACATCTTTCAAAGATACCACTTGGCTCAGAGAATAGAAAGTGGTTTTTCAAGTTATTACCATTTAATCTGAAAACAATAAATTAATCTCAAATATCCAATAGTCACTGGAGTAGGCAAAGAAAGTACCACACTATGCTGTTTAACTTTCTAAAATATAAAATGTCTGATGCCGTGTTGGACACATAGCAGGTGCTCAGTAAATATTACAGTTCCTTCCCTCCCCTTCTTTTTCTTTCTGTCCCATCCCTTTCCTGTGTTTCCATCTATTTCTATTACCACCTTACTGTACAGAACAGGAACACAAAATAGAAGAATATCTTATAAACCCAATTACTTTACTTTGGCTCAATAAGTAAGATGAGAAATTCTATTCAACTCACGCATACTTAGAAGTCTTAGAACTCTTTCTCAGACTTGATGGAAGGCTAGGAGGAGGGACATGGTTCTCTGGCCACGTAGTCTTTAATCGTCCTGTAGGAGAAAATATGTCTCTACTTCATACAGGTACCACTTCCCAAACCTGAAGACTCTAAAGTCTCTGTTTTTGCTTCAGTACTGGCCTAACCAGACAAGAGGAATGACTAAATGCCAGTCAAGGCCTGAGCAAAATTTGAAGTCGGAAAAACTTATTTCACCTGACCTTTCCTCTTACAGTGCCTCTTAGGTCTGCACCTCCTAATCCTAGGTGTCTGTCCTGCACCCTTTACTTTCCATGAATAGCAACTGTTCTTTCATCATTATTCTTTAAAACCACTGGTCTTTGTCATACTAGTACCGCCTGAACATCAGGATAAAGCTTTGGTGTCTGACCAGGATTATAATTGATGTTTACCACTCTTAGGGTGCATGACTGCAAGACAAGTGAAGCAGTTGTTATGCCCATTTTTTGTTTAGAATAACTGAAGCTCAGGACTTCTTCAAGGTCAAGTGCCCATGCGGTAAAATGTAATGTAAGACAGGCTCTTTATTGGCCTTAACTGAGATGACCGCATGAGAGAAACTCTATATGTGAGTCTCTCCTGAGTTATGGAGAGGGAGACATGATTCCAATATGAAAGTCCTACTTCTTTAAACATTAATTTTTTTGTGGACCTGTATGGTTGGCTTTCATGGTTTATCCATACAGCACTAATGCAGTAAAATGTTGAAAGTTAAAAAATTGCTCCAAAAACTAGACTAGCCAATGATTTAAGTTGATTAATAGACTTTATTTCACTAAAATATCTTCTCGAGTTTTCTCTGATGCTCACCCCCAGACTATACTACCTGAAGAAGTTAAAGGAATAAATAAAATAAATCCAACAGCTATTCAAGTGAAATGGTGTAACTTGTGCATACCCTAACCCTTCTTAATCTCAACAATCTGAATTTGGTAGTTGGTGTCTAGCAAATTCATAAATACTGATGCATAAATGTCTTTAACATACTAAACTTTAAATTACCCAAATAATAACTAAAACTTACTAGAAAGCAAGCTGCTCCCATTTGCAAACTTGGAGCTAAGGGAGCATGTGTAACCTCTATCTATATATGAATTGACATTTCCCATGCAGCTCCTGTGTGATAGCAGGCTGTCATTAGATTGTCACCCACAGCACGTAGGTTTAGAAAGTGGAAGGAAAGCAGGGAAAGAGGAAGAGAGGGAGGAAAGAGGAAGGAAGGAAGGAAGGAAGGAAGGGAGGAATCTTTAGCTTTTATCAAAATACTCAGCATTTAATAAGTCATCTGAGAACTGGATAGCAGAGTCAAATCGCCTTCTTGAGTCTCAAAATAAATTATTAGCCTGGTACAGACCCAGGCTAAGACAGATAAAGCATTTAACTTCACGGGTGGCTATAATTTCTGGATTTGTGAAAGAGTGATTCCTGCTTAGTATATTCCAAAAAGGACATGAAGTTTCTTAAAGGCCCTGTATAAATCAATTCACAATCATTCTGAGGTAGTTTGACTGTGACTCCAAAATGTCTGTGTTTCATTTTCTCCCTGTTAGAGATGAAACCACTGACATTCATTTTTTATGGACATTTCCAGCTAAAGACTTTTTTGGTAAGTTAAAATTTGAAGAGCATGAAAGAGAAATTATTCTGATTTATGACGACTTCCAATCAGGACCAATTAAGAGAAAATGAGCCAGGGAAATTGGAGTGGGGAAGGGAAATAAGAACCTGCAAAGTGAAAGTATTTAAACCTAAGTTTTCTTTCAGCCGTGATCCCCTGGGCAGAATCAAGAACAGGCAGCTTGAGGATCAAGGTTCCCGGGCCCCCAGGCATAACCCACATCCTGCCTTTTCACCTCTAATCTTGCTCTGGGACGAGTCTACACACACAGCACCCTTTACTCAGGAGCCTATCAAACACACAGAAATGCTTCTCCTTCATTACAGTATTCAAGTATAAATGTAAAGTGAATTCTTCTAATAGTACCATGTGCTCTATCTAATTATTTCTGACTTGGTTCCCACTTAAACACCTCCTGGTTTCAAGCTGAAAACCTAGGACCTCAAATTCACACGTCTTTAAAAGGTATCCGTGTCAGCACTGCCCTTAGTTCTGAGCGCAAGGAGCCTCCGAGCTGGGTCCCCTGTGCACTGCCCTCCTCGGAACCCAGTCACGAATACACTGGTTAAGGAAGGCATGGGTGCCTGTCTCTCGGGAGCCTGCCCTGGCACAGGACACCTTGTATTCTGAACATCCACCCTCATGACCAACACTGTTAGGATCCCAGAGAAACAATCTTCGTCTCTTGCCCCATATCCTCCACACAAAAGGTGACTTCATCCAATTACGGAAAAAGTTTGCTGGCTGTGCCAGTGCTGATGAATGGGAGAAGGAGATTTCCGTGGCAGGGGTACTTAAGAGACAAGACAAATTAATTAACCTGTCAAGTCTTTCTTCTGAGGCAGCAAGAACGCATACATTATTGCATAACAAAGTATCATTTCCCAGTAATGCTAAATATTTATTTGCTTTTCTTTGTGTTCCAATTCATGGTTCCAGAGGTACTCACAAATTAGGACAATATATAGAGCCATTATACATGGTAAGCTGAGGAATATTTTACAACCTTAAATAATTCATACTATTCGTGTGTGTATAATTTATGTATACATATGGTATACATAAATAAATATAAATATATGGTGTATACACATATACCAAGATTTGTCAAACCCTGAAATATTTGTGTTTTGAGTAAGATAGTTTGGGGAGGGTTTTGTCATTGAGAGTTGGGGGGAACCCTCTCCATGCACAAAATATTTAGCATCATCTCAAGCTTCTATCAACTGGATGCAAGTAGTTTCTCTCAGCCCCATTTGTGACAACCCAAACTTTCTCCAGATGTTGCCAAACCTCCCCAGCTGAGGACCACTAGGCTAGACATCACACATGTGAAACGTGGCACCATTTCATGGCATTGGCAACCGGGCGGCTCTTGGACTCCGGAATTGTGACTAGTTCTACCCTTATAAAATATTTAATAAGACTTACTGAAGTGTTTTTAAAATTAAATTTTGAATGTTAGCTCTAATAAATAACACTTTAAATTTTGATATTCATCTATTATTCTTTGTATTTTGCCTTTTAATTTTAATAGGTTATTTTGAATATTTTAGGCAAATATAACATTTTGCAAGCATATATTAAAAGATTTTAAGTTTTTTACATTCATTTTACCTTATCTTTTTTATAAAAACAGCTTGAAATAGTCTTCTTTGGCTTACATTTTCTTTGTGGTCTTTTAAATTAATTGAAAATTATAGAAATAGAAAGTACCAAAGCAAATTTCAGAAAATAAAACAAGGCAAAAATCCTAAAAACATAAAGAAAAATCTGTAAAAGGTGGACTGCTTAAATTTTTAAGGACTAGGAATAATGAAAGTGAATGAGGCAGACGGAGAACAGGGCATGGGGAGGATTCTCCTCTATTGTGGTTTTTGTGGGAAGGAAAGAGTGAGGAAGGGCCAGCAGATTTAAGATTGGCTCATGCGAACAAACTCGGGGGGCTATGGCACAGGCTCCATACCTGTTTGTCTGGTACTTAACCTGGGGTCATTTAGAGTGCGTACACACTAGTGGCCCAACAGGATTTCTCCCGTTATCTGTGAGAAACACAGATAAAGCAGGTGTTTGGAAGTGCACATTCAGTTGTTCAAAAGGGGAACTAACCACTGGGAACAACCAAACAAAAGAATTTTTATCTTGTTTAAGTCTATTTTATTGATTATGCTATTACAGTTGTCCCATTTTTTTCTCCTTTTAATCCCCTCCTCTGCCCTGCAACACTCCCACCTTCCAGCATTCCCCTGCCCGTAGTTCATGTCCATGGGTTGTACCAATCAGTACTTTGACTTATCTATTTCCTAGACTCTTCTTGTCCTCCCTCTATCTATTTTATGCCTATCAATTATGCTTCTTATTCCCTTTACCTTTTCCTCCCCATTCTCCCCCTTCCCCTCCCCACTGATAACCCTCCATGTGATCTCCATTTCTGTGATTCTGTTCCTGTTCTAGTTGTTTGCTTAGTTTGCTTTTGTTTCTGTTTTTTAGGCTCAGTTGTTGACAGTTGTGAGTTTATTACCATTTTACTGTTCATATTTTTGATCTTCTGTTTCTTAGACAGTACTTTTAACATTTCATAAGGTTTTGGTGACGATGAACTCCTTTAACCTGACCTTATCAGGGAAGCACTTCATCTGCCCTTCCATTCTAAGTGATAACTTTGCTGGATGTAGATTACTTACCTTAGGATGTAGGTCCTTGCCTTTCATGACTTCAAATACTTCTTTCCAGCCTCTTCTTGTCTGTAAGGTTTCTTTTGAGAAATCAGCTGATAGTCTTACGGGCACTCCTTTGTAGGTAACTGTCTCCTGTCCCCTTGCTGCTTTTAAGATCTTCTCATCTTTGATCTTGGGCACCTTAATTATGATGTGCCTTGGTGTGTTCCTTCTTGGGTCTAATTTCTTTGGGATTCTCTGGGCTTCCTGGACTTCCTGGAAGTCTATTTCCTTCACCAGATTGGGAAAGTTTTCCTTAATTATTTGCTCAATTATGTTTGTAATTTCTTGCTCTTCCTCTTCTCCCTCTGGCACCCATATGATTCAGATGTTGGAGTACTTAAAGTTGTCCCAGAGGTTTCTAAGCCTCTCCTCATTTTTCTGAATTCTTGTTTCTTCATTCTGTTCTGGTTGGATGTTTATTTCTTCCTTTTGTTCCAAATTGTTGATTTGAGTCTCAGTTTATTTCCCTTTACTGTTGGTTCCCTGTAAATGTTCCTTTATTCACTTTGTATAAATGAAGGAAGGCCTTCATTCCTTCCTTCATTTTGCAACCCCACTCAATCAGTTTTGTGAGCATCCTGGTTACCAGAGTTTTGAACTCTGCATCAGATATGTTGTCTATCTCCTTGTTGCTTATCTTTTCTTCTGGAATTTTGATCTGTTATTTCATTTGGGCCATATTTCTTTGTCTCAGCACACCTGTTCTGTTGTAAGTGGAGGAGCCTTAGGTATTCGCCTGGGCAGGGCAACCCTCTCTGCTGCATTGTGGTGCTGACTGTGGGGAAGGGGTCAGAGAGGGAATGAAGCCACTGGCTCACTCTGCTCTAAACCACTTTACATCACTTCCCTCACTTCCCACAAGTTGATTGTACCTTTCAGGTGCTGATTCCCAGCTGGGTAGGTTTGTGGGAATTCTCCTGTGAGACAGAGTTTCTCCCACCTTTGCAATCCCCACAGGATTTTACAGTTAGAGGTTTTGAGTCTTTAGTTTCCTTGTCAGCCAGCCCCTGCCCCGCCCGAGTGGTCTGCAGCCTTGCTGTGGGTCCTCTCCGCCCAGCTGCCCATCTCCAACCCTCCTACCCATCTGGGTAGATGTTTCTTTAAATCCTTGGCTGTTTGAGTTCCATTCAGTTTGATTTTCTGGAAGTTCTGATTTTTTATTGTTTTTAAATTGTTATCCTTCTTTTGGTCTTGCAAGGAATCGAAGCATTTATACCTATGACTCCATCTTGGCTGGAACCCCCAAACAAAAGAAATTTTAAACCAAACTCAAGAATCCAGGCAGGGTCTCCAAACTGAAGATTTTTTTTTAAGCTATACTTCACCCACACATAGAATTCAAAAACAAGACCTGCCAAATTATTTATTTAATAAGATGTAATTACTGATCATAAGACATAACCAAGAAAGCTTTATTTTTTCTTCACAAGACAATAAATAGAATAGGCCATATGAAATCTCTGCAACTTCATCTTCTTCCTTCTGTAAATGAAGATTTCATTACCAATCCAACCTTTAGAAGGAATGTTGGCCTTCTGTACTTTTGTCCTGGCTTGGAAAATGTTAGGTGTAGATCTAATTTAACATGACTCAAGAGAGACTTCAAAGGACTTACAGAGATGTACGTATACTAGGAAATAAAAAATAGATGAGGAAATCACAATAAAAGAGAGTGAAGAGAGAACTATCCAGAGATAGATCCCTGTTTTCTGCAGGTATAACAGCATAAAAGTTCGTGTCTTTATACTTAGATAGTGTAGGATTTGCAGAGATGGGCCAGAAATGTGATTGCCCAGTGATCAAAACAAAGAAAAAGACATTATTTTTTCAAAATTCACAAAAGACCTATTGTAACAGGGTGCAGCCATGAGGGAGGCCCCCAAAGAGGGATTTGTAATGGGGTCCAGAAGAGCTTGGAGATAATTGGCTCCACACCATAGGGCCACACCTGCCCTGAAAGCTGGCAGCTGTGGCCAACTGTGGGAGGAGCCGGAAATGAGGCTGCAGAGAAAGATTGGTGCTGGGATTTAAACCCAGGCAGGGCAGCCATTTGGTATCTCTTTTTGGGACCATGCAGTTTCAGCAGAGTGAGGATCACGTGGCTTTGGAAGTGCTCCCTTTTTGCCACGTGGATGGTGCCGGGAGCCTGTGTGAGATACAGCACCCCAGACAGGGTGGAGGGAGAGGGAAAGACTGTGTGCATTTCTGCATATTCTAAAGAACTTTAGTCTGTACAACTTCCAAATAAAGAATAATTCCTTTCCTTTTACATCTTTCCTCTGGTGGTGGGCAAAACGAACCTGGTAAGGGGGAGGAACCCCCGGGGGGAAAAAGGGGGGTCTTTCATATCATTCAGCCCCCACCCCGTCTGTTCTGTAACACTATCAGAAAATAAAAACAACTAGTTGCTCAAAAGAAATGCACTTTTTCCGGGAACTGGAAACCTGAGAAGAATCTATTCTAGATTCTTGGAGCTGAAAGTCATGTTTTGTATGGACCACAATTAACATATGTAGTAATGTACTTACTAACATTAACTAACTAACAGATTCTTTTCACATTATGATTTCTGTCACAGGAATGCACTGGAGCCCAAAGTAGTGCATTTGTTCTTACCTATGCTTATTGTCAGCACTACTGACTTCCCAGGTGGTTTCAGGGAAGCGGCTGGGTGAGAAAGACCTGGGAAGGCTGTGTGTTCATGCAATCACTAATTGGCAGGAATGCGCTTCAACTGGTAACATTGCCTGAGGCTCCCAGTGATTTCTCTTGCAGTACATTCACGCTACCCAGCCTTTGTTTCTCTGTCTTCCCCAGGTTCCGGGCACAGAAAATGACCTCTTTGTTGGCTTCTGGATAACAGGCATTTTATCACTGGACAATGATATTACAGTCAGAAATCAGGAGCCATCACGTTTACACATTTCCAATCACAGATGTTTGCTCAATAAAATTAAGTGCTTCAAATATCTCTATAGTAAACATCACAAAATAATAAACTCAGTGGGAGAGTTGGGGCTGTGTATTACACTGTACAAAAAGAACCACACTTTTATGAACAACTAAAGTCATACAGTTGAATATTCTAACAATTCTCACCCATGCACCTTTCAAGTAACCACTTCAGTACAATTTGATTACAATTATCAGGGTTACAAATGGCCTGTCCTAATGGACAAAGTTTTCCATCAAGTACATGCTTCCCTGGCATGGCAATTCCAGTGTGGCCCCAGAAGTCTAGAGAAAGTCATTTTCCCAGTTACAACAAGTATCTGACCCATACGTGCCTCGTGCCTCCTGTATGATGTGCGCGCTGCTGTTGCCACACTGGACCACCTACTCTAAGGCTTCTTACTGTAACTCTTGTTTCCTCCATTGTGAAAAAAGTTTTAAAGGCACTTGTCAGTCTTTGATAAATTGAAAAAAATAAAATTCTTCACCTCTAAAACAAGCCAAAAGCAAACAAACAAACAAAAAAGCCATCTCTTTCTAGAGGTTTGATGTTATCAGAGTTCATTTTCAGAATAGAAATAATCCCCCATCTACTTCACATAACTAAGCCCAGCTTTGTTATTATTTTTTTTGTTCAACAACTAGTCAAATTTTGTGAGTGCTTATTCCTGCTGAGCACAGTCCTAAGTGCTTTGACTCATGTGCATTATATAATTTTATGCCCAGGACAACCCCATGAGATTATCCCCATTGTACAGAATCATGTGTTAAAGGTAACTCAAATACAACAAAATTCTAGAATTCAAACTCCAGGTTTGTCTGAACATGGGCCTACATCTTTAACCATATGCATCTTACCAATTTTGCTGTAGCTATTAATATTGCAGATGCATGATTCGCTGCATTAATCAAATGTATGTATGTATGTGTACAGAGCATATATTTATACACACATTTGGACTGCATTTCAGGTATGTCATGGGTTAAATAAACTTTTGAAGCACCTCAGCCATGATTATTTTAACTTTTAAAATTAGGTATATTGGGTTTTTCAATTTAAAGGTAATATGTACTCATTAAAGTAATCTAGGGTGTGCACAAAAGAAAACAATCATCTAAATTCTTATGTTCAAAGATGAATATTCTGATATTTTCTTAACCATAAATTGCAGCCTTTTTATTAGGAAAACATTCTAGGTTAATATGTATTTAAAACTTTAACACTGATTTTAAAACATTTTTAAAATAAAGATTAACAAGTTTAGGAGTCAGAAATAGGTTCTAATCCCAGAACTACCACTTACTGGCTGGGTGACCTTAAGAACTATTTGACCTCTTGAGCCTGAGTTTCCTGGCATGTAAAATCAGAATAATAGCTGTTCTTACGTGCAAGTCAAGTCCCACTGGGATGTCCTGAAAATTGAATAAGACTACATGTAGAATGCTTAGAAAATACTTATTACTTGGGAGAAGATGGTGGCAGTGGACATGGTATATTCTTCTTTTCTCTCTCTGAAATGCTACATTAAAGCAGACAAAGCAATTAGACATCAAACCAAAAATCCACGATCAATCTTTACAATAAAGCTAGGTGATTAGATTTCTTTACAAATCTCAAGCTTCAAGCATGTGAGTACAAACCACCATAGCCACGAGAGCAGCACGGTATCAGCATCTGTGCAAAGACTGCGGAGAGAAGCAAACACAAAGCACCACGGACTTATTTGGGACTGGCCACTGACACAGTAATGGGCGAGGGCGAAGGGAGAGCTCAGTGTGGCAGAATCTAGTGCCTATGAGCTTTCTTCTAGGACAGGGCTCCCTGTCCAGAAAAGACAATGCACTGAGAAGAAACTGCTTGGATATAATTAAAATTGAACAGAATGGGACCCACAGAGACAAAGGAAAAAAAGAGAGAGAGAGAGAAGTGAAGGAGGAGAACACAGCCAGGAAGTCCTAGAAAACAACAGAAGAAAGAACTCTCTGACGTTAGAACAGCCACCCTGAATGGAGCTTCCACAATTTCAGAAAACTGATTCCACATAAAAATTAGCAGCAGGAAATTATCAAAGTCAAATCCTCTGCAAAATTATTAAAAGACAAAAGGGAATAAAGAGCAGAATAGTGTCACTATAGATAATAAAATCATATCAGGAAGACAGGGACAGATCAAACCTGTAATCTATTTCAAAATGAGCTAAAAGACAGTAAGGAAATGATACAAGATGTAAGAGAACAGTATAAAACAGAATCAGAAAAACTCAGAAATGAGGTGACAGAGCAAGGAGAGAATTATAAATTAATAAAGACATTTCAGAAATGAAGACTAAATTAGAAGAAACACGAAAGCAAATAAACATAAAATATGCCTTAAGAATAGAAGGTTAAAAGGAGGAATATTTTAAAAATAGAAAAACAAATACAGAGACAAACAAGATTAAAGAGAAAGTGGCAAAGAAGATTTAAATTACGTAACATAGAAATCCCTGAGGAAGAAAACGAAGCAAGGAAGAGGACAAACACTAAAGAATAATTCAAGAAAACTTTCCTGGAATTAAAAGTTAACTGAAGCTAAATATTAAAAGAATACACCACACATCTGTGACTATGAATGATTCTAATAAAGCCATCAGATTTTAAAGAAAAAAATTATTTCAGCATCCAGGGGAAAAAGGCAAGTAATTTAGAAGGGAAAAAGCAAAGTTGCCATTATACTTTACAGCAGCAATGCTTTATGATAGAAAAAAAAAAAAAAAAAGAGCAACCTAATTAACATATGCAAGGAAGGAATGTCTAAAAGAAATATAAAGAAAACGATTATTTTATCCGAACAAAGTGACTTTTGGATATAAAGACACAAAAAAACTGTTATCACATGTAAGAACTCAAGGAATATCATTCCTATGAGCCCTTCCTAATGAATATGCTAGAAATGAGCTTCAGAGAACCAAAATCACTAGAAAGACATAGACACAAGGACTGATGGTAAGGACTAAATACATAAAACATATAGTTATTACAGAACCAAGATCAGATGAGCATTAAAAAGGGAAAGTATAGTATTAATAGCTATATGCTTAGGCAATATAGATATAGTACAGCTATAAAAATTAATGGGAGATGGGGAAAGAGTATGCAAAAATTAGTTATTTTTAGTGATCATATTGCCAACGGTAATATTAATATTTGTGTATATAATGATGAAATTGAGTAAATAAGTAATGATGAAATATTCTGATTCCATCATCCTCTGTGTCCTTAAGAACTCAGATTTTGGTAGAGAAGAAAGGAAATAGAGGCATAATAAGTTAAATAAAAAATGCTATGTTCCTGAAATCTAAATTAGAACTATCAGTATTCACTCATGATGTAACTCTGTCCACTGAAGAGACCTAGAAACAATGACCATCCCTAGCAAACAGATTGTGGTTTTGAAATACCATTTTCCCTGAAAAAGCACCTAAGTGTTCTTAGGGGAGTAGCTGCAGCCTCACCCAGGCAGGGAATGTACAAGACGAGCCTGGGAAACCCTGCCACACCAAATAGCAAAGCTGTCAAAGAGTAACGTTGAAAGAACGCAGAAGCCAACCTGAAGAGCCTCCTAGCCAAATGTAGGACAATTTGAGCTTCAATAAAGACTATTTAAATGTATGGAATGAGGATTGAAATTTCTTTGCTTGCAGAAGGGTCAAACACAAGTCAGGTCTAGTGTCTGGACCCAGCTGCCAGTGTGTTGGAAATACAGAAGACAAAAGAAAGTGTCAAAGTGAAAAGTTCAGACTCTGAGAAACTGTGGATTAATGCCTCAGGTTCTTCAACAGATAATTTATGAGGAAAAGAAAGAGATGGAGGAGGAAAATGCAGATTAAAAGAGATTTGAAAGACTTACATTTTTAAAAATAGGTAAGCAAAATTGCAGTGTCCAGGGATACACACTTTTTGACAAAACTACAAAGAAATGCAAAGAAGCAATTATTATAGAATCAGGAGAGTGATGTCTTGAGAAGGAGCACGGAGCTTGGGATGGGATACAGGGAGGAATTTCTCAGGTAGCAGCAAAGTTCTACTTCTGAAACTGAGTAGGAGTTACAGCAAGTGCATGGCTCATTAATCTATGAATTTCTGTGATTTTCTGTATCTGTGTTTTATTTTACAATAGAAACTTCAAACAAATAATAAATACCAAATAAATACTAGCTTTACTTAAAACTAAACTGACAACATCTCCTAACAAAATAGTAAGTAGTGAGGTGGTAAAAGAGATTCCAAATTAAGATGCTCTAAGAAAGTCTCAGGAAATACCTGGAGTTGGCTTTAATCTTAGGACCTGACTGCAGTGAAGACATGCAATGAAAGAGCTTTGGTTGTTTTCTGGGTCAGAAGAGGAAGTTGTCTATCCCCGCAGAGTAGGAACTTTTAAAAGAACAGAAGAACAAACTATAAATGATGAAAACAGCAGAAACACAAGGGAAGTAACCTTTGGAAGAGCTGGGATAAGAAAACCAAAACCTGGCAAGGCATGTTGGTGCTGAGAGGTGCGTTTAACATTCAGCACTTGCGCTGTAAGTGTGAGGAAGAGACCTCCTGTGTGATAATAGACTCTTGTTCGACCCATGCCAGCCAGCCCAGCCTTCCTTGATTGTCTGGTTACCATTTTTAATTTTTGGAATACATGGGTGTCTGCACGGAGCTGGAACCAAGGCCTAAGCCCAATTCTCCCTGGGGCGTTTTAGCTCTTAAAAGAATGCCCTCTTTTCTGTCTAGAAATAGTAAGTGACATAAAATGTCTCAAATCTGGCTCTACAGCAGGCCAACTCCAAGAAAGAGGGCTGCATGCATGAGGCTTCTGGCACCAACATCTGTGAGGGAATAAAGGAAGAACTGGACAGAGGAAATCACGAACCGTGATGCAGGCAAAGTACAGACCTCAGACAATGCTATAGAAAACCCCGGAGCTATGCCAAGTCGGTCCACCTTGGAGCAAGAGGCACGGGACTTGATTGCCACAGGCACCACCCCATTAACCAGTCATTGAACGTGGGCTGTTCCTGGAGAAGCAGTGTGACCTTAGGCTAAGCAGTTGTCTTCCCTTGAGGGTAATTCCCCTAGAGTCACTCAGCAAAGAGCCGTCCACCACCAGTCTTCCCAGCTGTTAGGACATGAGTGCCTCTGTCCAAAGGAGGATCTATCTGGACAGTGCACCACAGCATCCACTACAGACAGCAGTTTCACCATCTCACTTCGCTTCAGTCCATCCATGTATCAGGCATACGTTGTCCCCACAAGTTTCACCTTGCATTTCATTTCCCAGTCAGTACCTTTCTGTCTAATGTTCTCAAGTGGAGTGTTGCTTCGAAGTTCCAAAGATGTGTAGGAGGTTGGCCTCTGAAGAATTTTCTTTGCATATTGAAATGTAATTTAAGTGAATATTTGCAACATATCCCTAGGATCACAACATTCTCCTTCACTCATTCAACCAATATCTGTTGAATGCTTTCTAGGAGGCAAGCCCTGGGAGCTAACAGTAGGAACTCAATGGTGACTACAAAAGAGTCCCCTTTTGGCCAAAGCTTACTATCCATGTTGTTCAATTCGGCATAATGATGACATTCTGCATAAGTTCAGAGTAATCTTTCATTTCACTTCTTTTCTGAGGTTGAATGCTATAGAAGATAATTATGTCATCCTTGAAAAATCTATAACGCTTCAAGATTTTTTCTGTGACATTTTTTCTCTGAGTCAAGTGGCTTCTTTGACTTCATATCTATTTGAGATTGTAGCCAGAAAAATTGGGCAGGAGCTTTAGATAGCAATTCGTGACAGTGCTCCTGACACCCTGACAATAACCAAGTTTCACACTCTGGGACAGCTGGAAAAATCACACAACCTGTGTCTGTAACCATTTTACATCATTCACTTGCTTGCATAAATACATAGAATAGGTATTGGGATATAATTCTTCCTGGATAGATCACATTTCTGCATATTTAAAGCTTAAATCTAATTCTTGGCCAATGGAACACATTTATCACTTTGTAATGTTATTGTTATTATTACCATTAGGTTGCTTTATTTCTAATTATTTGCATATAACTCTCATTCCTTCCTGCCTACCTCAATATTCTGCCCTATCAATTATTTCTTCTTCCCATTTGTCATTTCAGTCACTTGCTCTTCACAAGTGCCTTTCTTTCAGCCAATAAATATTAAACACACTCAAATTTCCTGTACCTTAAAAGAAATCTCCTCCTCAACTTATCTTCCTCCTGAATGTGTTGCTTTATTTCTTCTCTTTCTTCTGAAGTCAACTAACTTTCTTGAATGAGAAGCCTCCACCTACTGTGTCTATTTATTCATTTCTTGTTTATTTATCAATCCTCTGATATCTGGATATCACCAGAACTATCAACAGGAACTCCTCTTAATAAGGTAACTAGTGACTTTTCACTGCTGAGATGGTAAATGCTCTCTATCGATGTGCCTGACCAATAGAGTGCCTGGATATTTGATTAAACATTATTCTGAGTATGTTTATGAAAATATTTCTGGACTAGATTAACATTTGAATTGTAGACTACTAAAGAAGATTGGCCTCTCCAATGTGGGTGGGCCTTATCCAATTCACTGAGGACCTGAATAAAATAAAAGGTGGGTTAAGGGAGAATTCTGTCTCTCTGCCCAACTGTCTTCGACATCTATCTTCTGCCTTTGGAATTAAATGATAGATAGGTGATAGATAGATAGATAGATAGATAGATAGATAGATAGATAGATAGATAGATAATGTAGATAGATAGATAGATAGATAGATAGATAGATAGATAGATAGATAGATAGATAGATAGATAGATAGATAGACAGACATAGACCCTATTAGTCCTGTGTCTCTGGGGAATGCTGACTAACACAATCACTATGTCCAAATCAATTCCACTTTGCCTGGTTCTGGTATATGATGTTGTTCACCAAATTCTTCCCTCCCTTAGTACTGCCAGACGCCTTTTTTCTAGTTCTCATACTTTCTGACTCCAGTTCATCGAATCTCTTCCTTTCAATTGTCTACTAAACTTAATACTCTAAAAGTGATTCATTTTTCTTTGTCCCAGCTATGTACCCCTGGGGAACTTTACCCACTCCTTCAACTTCAACTACCATGTACTTGATTTGTAAGTATTTATCCTCCTGATCCACACATATTCTTCCAGTTGTTTAAAAGGTGTTTTTATCTGAATACTTGTACGTGCTTCAGACTCAATACACTCAAGACTAAGCACATTACTTTCATCATCATCATCATTAACTCAGTTATCTAAACTGAAATCACAGTGACCTCAACCCTTCTTTTCATGAGGAGTACCCTACATTCAGGGTTCACCAAATCCTTGTTATTTTGTCCAATTGACATCATTTTGACTCATTCTCTTCCCCACTCTTATCCCTTGTTTCTGGTCCTTTATGACAACAGCCTCCTACTATACATTCCTACCTCCTGCCTTTCCCCCATGTATAATCACAACACTGCCAGCAGAGGTATTATTCTAATCAAAAACACAAAAGTGTCCATCCTCTGCTTAGATGACTTTGAGGGTTCCCCATCATCAAAAGAACGAAATACGCATTCTGACTCAAACCTGCTCTTTGCAGCTCATCTCTCACTCATTTCACCAGACACCTCGCATCCAGCCTCACCAGGAGCTCATGCTGTTATTCCTTCACAGTGATTCTGCCTCGTTATTCCCCATCTGGGGAATTTCTACTTATTCTTCAAAGTCCTCACTAAAATGTCACTTGATCTGGCAAATTTTTCTCAGCACCTTCAGACATAACCAGTGACCACTTCTTTTAACTATCCCTCGTGCTTAATGCACTCCCTAGCTCTTCTGTCATGATGGGCTTGCGTGTTGGTGCTCTACCCACCTGTTTGTCTCCAGCCCCAGTGAGGTCCCTTGAACATGATAAGGACTCAAAAAGTGTTTTCAATACTCATGTGCTAAATAAGTGTGTTAAAATGAATTAAACTTGGGAACAGAAAACTGCAATATGTGATACCTATAAAGCTTTTTATATTATTAACACAGTAAGTTCATATCTTACAACTTATTTTAAATAATTTTAATTATACACAAACAGGTAGCCAAATTAATCATTGAGCTTTTACTTTTGTTTATTCTCAAATACTTCTTGGAAATGTGGATGGTCCATATTATCTTTAGTCACTGCACCTCCTATAACTTAAGGAATATATTTTATGTAGAAGAAGTTTTCCAGTATGTCTCAATTTTCATTTTCTGAGTTCAAAAAGAAACAAAAACATTTTTGTCTAAAAACCTGAGCCTTTAGCCAAGGCTTTGACATTTATTTAGGTAAACTATGGTTTTTAGTTGTTATTAATACACAAAGATTTTAGGAATAGGTGATTCTTGGTAACTGTATTAAAGATGTGCCCTGGCGGGGATTGAGTCATTGGTTCTATTCCCAGTCAGGGCACATGCCTGGGTTGCAGGCCTGGCCTCCAGTAGGGGGAACACAAGAGGCAACCACACGCTGATGTTTCTCTCCCTCTCTTTCTCCTTCCCTTCCTCTCTCTCTAAAAATAATAAATAAAATATTTTTTAAAGATGTACTTTTTTTTCATTTTTAGAGATAGAGGGAGAGAGGAAGGGAGTGAGAGAGAAACATCAATGTGAGAGAAAAGCATCAATTAATTGCTTCCCATATGTGCTTCAACCAGATCGTAAGTGCGCTGAGCAGGAATTGAACCCGCATCCCTTCAGTTATGGGACAATACTCCAACAAAATGAGCTACACCAGCCTGGGATAAAGATGTAATTTTGACCCAAGTTTTAATTTCACATCCTTATTTCGCCTGTGTAACTGTTAGAAGACAATATTTATGCTCTTAGATGAGAAACAAAAACTTTATCAGATTTCATAAAACTTACTGAAGTATAAGAGGACACCTGCAAATGGTCCATGATACCACTTTATACTAGAGCAAGGTGACAGGGAAGCTGATCTGCAGGTTAGGGCTCCTCAGAGCTCCGTGGCTCTTAGGAGGGAGAGATGGAGGATCTGGGGAAGGAGTGGACAAGCAGGGAATCTTGCCAGACTTAGTGGACTGCGGGTGCATGGGTTGCTGATTTCACTCTTCCAGCTACCATCTAACTATAGAGAAGTTGATCAACAAAGACTCTCCTAAGAGTTCCTGAAAAAAT
>PVJI01008716.1:0-69451 GCA_004026765.1 Micronycteris hirsuta | reverse complement strand
GTCAAGAATAAGGAAAGAATCTTACAAGCAGCAAGAGAAAAGGAGACAGTTACCTACAAAGGAATTCCCATAAGACTGTCAGCAGATTTCTCTAAGGAGACCTTCCAAGCAAGAAGGGGCTGGAGAGAAATATTTCAAATCATGAAAAGCAAGGACCTACAACCAAGAATAATCTATCCAGCAAAAATGCCATTTAGAATGGAAGGCCAGATAAAGTGCTTCTCAGATAAGGTCAAGTTCAAGGAGTACATCATCACGCAGCCTTTACTATATGAAATGTTAAGGAGTTTTATATAAGGACTCATGAGAGAAGGCATCAGCTACCGGGGAACTCAGATCAGCCACAGCCAAGACGCTTGTCAGGTAAGCAAGCAAAATACAACCAGAGAAACAAATTATAACCAGAGACATTGAAATTTAGAACAATCTGGCAGTAACCAGAGGGGAGGGGGAAGGGGAAAAGGGGGACAAGAGTATTCAGGAACTGCTATAAAGGACACATGGATAAAACCAAGGGGGAAGGTGGAAGCAAGGGAGGGAGGTGGGTTTGCCTGGGGTTGGGGGTGTGGGTAAATGCAGACAACTGTAAGTGAACAACAATAAAATAATTCAAAAACAAAAACAAACAAAAAAAAGCTACTACAGGTAATAAATGAATTCAGTAAAGCAGCAAATACAAAATTAATATTCAGAAATTGGCAGCATTTCTGTTCACCAGTAATAACCTATCAGAAAGAGAAACTAAGAAAACAATTTCATTTACTATTACAACAAAAAAAAAATAAGGCACATAGGAATAAATTTACCCAAAGAGTAAAACACCTATACTAGGAAAACTATAGGACTTTGAAGAAGGAAATTGAGGAAGATACAAATAAGTGGAAGCATACATTGTGTTCATGGATTAGAAAAATTAACATTATTAAAATATCCATACTACCCAAAGCAATCTATAGATTCGACACAATTCCTATTAAAAATACCAATGGCATATTTCACAGATCTAGAACAAATATTCCAAAAATTTATATGGAATCATAAAAGACCCCAAACAGCCTCAGAAATTTTGAGAAAGAACAAAGTTGGAGAGAATCACTATACCTGATATCAAACTATACTGTAATGCAAGGCATTGTAATCAAAACAGCCTGGTACTAGCATAAGAACAGACACACAGATCAATGGAATAGAATAGAAGGCTCGGAAATCAACCCACACTTATGTGGTCAATGAATATTTGACAAAGGAAGCAAGAACATACAATGGAGTAAAGACAGTCTCTTCAATAAATGGTGCTGGAAAAATTGGACAGGTACATGCAAAGAAATGAAACTAAACCACCAACTTACAACATACATAAGCATAAACTCAAAATCAATAAAAGACTTACATATAAGTCATGAAACCATAAAAATCCTAGAAGAAAACATAGGCACTAAAATCTCAGACATCTCTTATTGCAATGTTTTGCCAATACATCTCCTAGGGCAAGGGAAATAAAGGAAAAATAAACAAATGGGACTTCAACTAAAAGCTTCCGCACAGCAAAAGAAACCATCAACAAAAGGAACCCACTGTACAGGAGAACATATTCACCAATGATATACCTGATAATGGGTTAATTTCCAAAATACATAAAGAACTCATAGAACTCAACACCAGGAAGACAAAAAATCCAATTAAAAAAACAGGCAAAAAAACTTCTCTGTAGTGGGCATACAGATGGCCAATAGAGATAGGAAAAAATGTCCAACGTCACTATTCATCAGAAAAATGCAAATTAAAACCACAATGAGATATCAACTTATACCCGCCAGAATGGCTATCATCAATAAATCAAGTGCTGGCAAGGATGTGGAGAAAGGGGAACCCCAGTGCACTGTTGGGAATACAGACTGGTGCAGCCACTGTGGAAAACAGTATAGAGTTTACTCAAAACATTAAATGAAACTGTTTTTGACCCAGTGATCCCACTGCTGAGAACATATCCTAAGAATCCTGAAACACCAATTCAAAAGAATATGTGCATGCCCATGATCATAGCAGCATTAGTTACAATACCAAGATCTGGAACAGCCCAAGTGCCTATCAGTAGATGAGTGGATAAAAAGGCTGTGGTACATTTACAAAATGGAATACTGTGGAGCCATATAAATGGTAATCTTTCCTTTTGCCACAGCATGGACAAACCGGGAGAATATTACGCTAAGTGAAATAAGCCAGTCAGGGAAAGACAAATATGATATGTTCTCACTTATATGTGGAATATAATGAAGAAAATAAAATGATGAACAAAATAGAGACAGAGGCACGGACACATGGAACAGACTGACAACTATCAGAGAGGGGCGGAGGAGGAGACTGGATGAAAGAAGGTGAAGGGATTAGCCAAAGAACCTATGTGCATAACCCATGGACACAGACACAGTGTGGTGACGGCCAGAGGAAAGGGGTGCAGGGGCTGGGTGGAGGCAGGTAGAGTGAGGGGAAATGGGGACATCTATAATACTTCACAATAATAAAGAAAAAAAGAAACATTTTTTCCAACCTGGAAATAATTCAAAAATGTATAAATACATTCCACAGATACACACTCAGTTATCTCCTCGGTAAACAGTCATCATGTTCAGAGACAGGGATGGAGACAAATCACATACACTGCATTTGGACTCCTCCAATGTAATAGACACCCATTGGTTGTTCATTGTACTCATTGCTGTATCCCTATCACTTAGCTCAGGTGCTAAGCAGTAGGTTCCCAACAAATACTTGTTTGGACAGATGGAGAAATGGATGGATAGATGGATGGATGAATGCATGGATGGATGGATGGATAGTGGAACAGGTAAACAGACAGACACTTAACTGGATGAATGAATGGAAATGAATTACTTTAAAGTTGGCAACTTGGTTATAGACTATATATTTAAATCAAAACATTTTTTTATCTGAAGACATACTCAGAGATATATTTTACTGTAAAACTTAGATCTGTTAGAACCCAATTTAATTTTCTTTACCTACAGCATGTCTATAACTACCTATAAATTAATTACATATTATATTCATTTATAGAAACTAACTTGCCATTCTCTACAAATTTGCCTTATATCATAAACTGAGCTCCAACAGAAATGCATCTTTCAAATTTACTTTGCTAAGAAACCTTTTACACAATTTCAAACAATGACAAAGAATAATCTGCTAAAAGAAATATTTTCAAATATAAAATCAAAGGTAGGCTCAAAGTGACCACTCAAAGGTCAAGTTGTCCTCATACACTTCGTTTTCTAAGTGGCAACAGCAGAAACGTAATTGCCACATCACAGATTGCCACATCATGTGGTATGGCGAAAAGAACATTTCTGTTTGCTCAACATTATAATTTATTTTCTGTTCAATAAACTGTGAGGTTTCTGCACTAAATGTATTTTAATAAATGAAGAAAATTAACATGCTAAATCGAAACAGGAACCATGATTTTTATGCAGTAAAAATGCAAGTGTTCATTAGAATTCAGGAAACATAAAATTTGTTTTTACTTTTTTTTTTACTAAGATGTGAGAGGGAGTTTCACAATTATGACCACTGAAGGGACCGTAGCACAAGGTTCTAATTCCTTCATCTGTATATCCATGAGGCTCAGTCTGCTAGCCCTATGGAAGATTCCAGAATACCAAGTAATAATCAGAAGAGTCATTATATTTAGAGACAACATGTTCCATTTTCTAGTCAAAATAATAAAACTTTTCAGAGAAGCTGAACATTCAAATTTCAAATATTCCTTTAACATCAATCAGTCTTAACTCTGCTTCACGGCAAGCTTTCCTTTTTGCACATCAAGCAAACTCAATCCAAAGTACTAACAATCGTTACAAATAAAATCCCAAACTAGAGTGGATTTTCCTGGTAAGAATAGGCTTTGGAATGTGACAAAAAACACTCCTTGGAGCAGAAGTCGGTTCACAGGACTCGCATGCCTCCCATCATTTCCTAGGTGTGCAATCCAGTCACCTTGGTCTCTGATTCAGATGTGCATTCAGCAAAGTGGGTGGGACTACGTGGTCCATTAAACCCAGCTCATTTCTCATGGGGCAGCAAGGGTTCCACCTTCACAATCCCACACTCCTATACCTTCACAAAGCCACTACGGTTTTTGTCTTCACAGCCTGCAAGGCCAAGGCATGGTGCCACAGCTTCACGACAATAGCCCTACGCAAGGCTAAAATATACCAGTCTCAGAATGGGGGCAGGGCGGGTGAATGCATGCAGACATAAAAGCTCCTTGCAGGGATGAAAACTATTGCATCATCTCTTTCCATCTCAGCCATCAGCATAAAGACAAATAATAAAGGATAATTCTTTCTTAAATTAAATATTTAATTAACCAAAATAGACTCTTCTTCACCCGGGCCACACATTATGGTTTCCTCTAAGTTGCCCTGTGACCCTTAACTGTTTGGAGCCTCAGATCTCTCCTATGTTATTGGACAAGGTGATCCCTAAAGTTCCTTTTAAAAATAAATTATTTAATTACATATCCTATATGTTTAATTCTCCCATATCCTGTGTCACTACAGTCATCCTCTTATATTTCTTCGTAAAGTCAGGGGAAGTCTCTATTTTGGAGGAGATTCACAACCATGAAGCTCCACTTGACATATCTATGGAAGTGAAATAACTTGAAAAGATCATCATTTAATACTAAAAAAGCAAACTCTTCCCAGAGCAGTAAAATAAATGTGAGTACACAAATGACTTGGGAGGCAGCAACTCAAAAGGCCAGGTCATTTTTACTAAAAGAACACTTAAATGGCAGACACTGTATTTGTCTGAAAAGAAAAGAAGAAATATAAGCTATCCGGAGAACTGGGGAGGCAGGAGTAATATGCAGGACTGGCGCGATATTATGAGACAAATTCTTCATGCTTTGTTGGTCTACTTTGCAACCAAGACCTGGACTCTTCACATTTAAAGAACCCTGCTCTCCACCATGAAACTCACTTTTTTCTTTCTATTTCCTAATGCACTCAGCTTTCTATAAACAGCTGGTATGTGGCTGGCTCAATTACCACAGCCCTTTCAGAGTACACAAAGCAATAGCTGCTTCTTAAATACAATATAAATTAAGATAAGCATTTGACCTACAATATGCTCTGCCTCTTTCTTGCTAATTCACTCTGAAGTCATAAATTTTTATTAGGTCCAAAGGGGAAGAAAGTCAGACCCACCATACATTACCTCCTGCTGGTTTGTGGGAAGGATCAGTGCCCAACCTGACCAAACTATAATTCTTCCGCAGTGAAATGAGGCAAATGGAAATAATGTAGTGAGTTTTTTCAAAGTTAAAGCTTTTCAATTTATAGGTCCATGTTTATTATTCTCAGACAATATCCTTCCCACATTAAGGTATTAAAATAAAGATACTCTCTTTATAGAATGATGGGAAGAAGGGAGAATTAGTCATTTTTTTCAATATAAAAACCATTTTTATTTTTCAGTTACAGTTCACATACATTATTATATTAGTTTCAGGTACATACCCTGGTGACTACACATTACATAACTTACTAAGTGATCATCATGATAAATCCCATGCCCATCCGACACCATACATAGCTATTAAACTATTATTGACTATATTCCCTATGCTGTACTTTACGTCCCCATGACTATCCTGTAACAACCAATTTGTACTTCTTAGTCCCTTCATATTACTCACTCATCCCTCCAACCCTCCTCCCCTCTAGTAGCCATCAAAAAGTTCTCTATATGTATGAGCTTGGTTTTGTTCTGATTGTTCATTTACTTTCTTTTTTAGATTCAATTGTTGATAGATATGTATTACTTGACATTTTATTGTTCATATTTTTTTATCTTTTTTTTCTTAGTCTTCTTAGAGAAGACCTTTTCTAATACTGGTTGGTGGTGATGAACTCCTTTAGTTTTTTCTTGCCTAGGAAGCTCTTTATCTGTCCTTCAATACTAAATGATGGCTTTTCTGAGTAGAGCAATCTTGGTTGTAGGTCCTTGCCTTTTATCACTTCAAATATGTCGTGCCAATCCCCTCCAGTCTTCAAACTTTCTGTTGAGAGATCAGCTGACAGTCTTCTGGAAGCTCTTTTGTAAGTAACCAACTGCTTTTTCTCTTGCTGCTTTTAAGATTTTCTCTTTGTCTTTAAACGTTGGCATTTTATTTATGATGTGTCTTGGTGTGGGCTTCTTTAGGTTAATCTTGTTTGGGACTCTGTGCTTCCTGGACTTGTATGTCTATTTTCTTCACCAGGTTAGGGAAGTTTTCCATCATTATTTTTTCGAACAGGTTTCCAATTTCTTGCTCTCTCTCTTCTCTTAATGGCATCACAATGATGCAAATGTTTGCATGCTTGAAGTTGTCCGTAAACTATCTTGAAGAGCCTCCTTACACTATTCCCTTTCTTTAATATATTTTATTGATTATGCTATTACAGTTGTCCCATTTTTTTCTCCACTTTATTCCCCTCCACATTGTACCACCCCTCCCACCATCATCCCCCCACCTTCATTCATGTCCATGGGTCATACATATAAGTTCTTTGGCTTCTCCATTCCCCATACTATACTTAACCTCCCCCCATCTATTTTGTACCTACTATTTATGCTTCTTATTCCCTGTACCTTTTCCTCCATTCTCCACCGTCCCCCTCCCCACTGATAACCCTACATATGATCTCTATTTCTGTGAATCTGTTCCTATTTTAGTTGTTTGCTTAGTTTGTTTTTGTTTTTGTTTTTTAGGTTGAGTTGTTAATAGTTGTGAGTTTGTTGTAATTTTACTGTTCATATTACTGATCTTCTTTTTCTCAGCTCAGACCCTTTAACATTTCATATAATAAGGACTTGGTGATGATGAACTCCTTGAACTTGACCTTATCTGGGAAGCACTTTATCTGCCCTTCCATTCTGAATGATAGCTTTGCTGGGTAGAGCAATCTTGCATGTAGGTCCTTGCCCTTCATGACTTCGAATACTTCTTTCCAGTCCCTTCTTACCTACCAGGCTTCTTTTGAGAAATCAGCTGATGGTCTTATGGGAACTCCTTTGTAGGTAACTGTCTCCTTTTCTCTTCCTGCTTTTAAGATTCTCTCCTTATCTTTAATCTTGGCTAATGTACTTATGAAGTTCCTTGCTGTGTACCTCCTTGGGTCTAACATTTTGCAGACTCTCTGAGCTTCCTGGACTTCCTGGAAGTCTATTTCCTTTGCCAAATTAGGGAATTTCTCCTTCATTATTTGTTCAAATAAGTTTTCAATTTCTTGTTCTTCCTCTTCTTCTGGTACCCCTATGATACAGATGTTGGAATGTTTGAAGTTGTCCTGGAGGTTCCTAAGCCTCTCCTCATTTTTTTGAATTCTTGTTTCTTCATTTTGTTCTGGTTGCTTGTTTATTTCTTCCTTCTGCTCCAAACTGTTGATCTGAGGACTGGTCTCCTTCCCTTCACTGTTGGTTCCCTACACATTTTCCTTTATATTACTTTTCATAGCCTCCACTCTTTCCTCTATTTTGCAACCATACTCAACCATTTCTGTGAGCATCTTGATTACCAGCATTTTGAACACTGCATCTGATAGTTTGTCTAGCTCTTCAACACTTAGTTGTAATTTTTCTGGAGCTTTGATCTATTCTTTCATTTGGGCCAAATTTTTTTTGTTTTAGCATGCCTGTAACATAGTATGGGGGAGACCCTTAGGTATTTGCCAGGGCAGGGCAACCCAGGTTGCTGCGTTGTGGTGCTGTTTGTGGGGGAGAAATCTGAGAGAGAACAATGGCACTTGCTCAGTTCTTGTCGGGCTTTGAGTCACTTCCCCTGCTATCCACAAGCAAATTTGGCCCTTCTGGTGCTGATTCCCCCGGTGGGTGGATTTATTTACATTCTAGGACCCTGAGGGTCTCTCCAATGAACTCTCCTGTGAGGCTGGGAGTTTCTCCTGCCACCTCAACCCCCACAGGATTTTTTAGTCAGAAGTTTTGAGGCTTTATTTCCCCACACTGGAACCCTGGGGTGCATGGTCTGTCTTGCTCCCCAGGTGTTCCTCCCAGTTTATCTGCACACAAATGTGGGACCACCTGTTCCAGCAGCCGCTCCCTTGCCTGGTCCACCAGGTGCCAGCTCACCTGCAAAGGTTCGTCCTTGCTGCAAGCCCTTTCCACCCCAGCTGCCCATCTCTGCCCCTCCTACCAGTCTAGATGAATGTTTCTTCTTTGACTCCCTCGTTGTCAGACTTCTCTACAGTTCGATTTTCTGGCAGTTCTGGTTATTTTTTGTTTTTAAATTTGTTTTTATCAAGCAACAGACAAGTGCTGGAAAGGAAACCCTTCCCAGAGAACAGGGAACCCTCGTGCACTATTGGTGGGAATGCAGACTGGTGAAGCCACTGTGGAAAACAGTACGGAATTTCCTCAGAAAACTAACAATGGAACTGCCTTTTGATCCAGCAATTCCACTTCTGGGATTATATCCTAAGAGCCCTGAAACACCAATCCAAAAGAACCTATGCACCCCAATGTTCACAGCAGCACAATTTACAATAGCCAAGTGCTGGAAGCAACCTAAGCGCCCATCAGCAAATGAGTGGATCAAAAAACTATGGTACATTTACACAGTGGAATTCTGTGCAGCAGAGAGAAAGAAGGAGCTTATACCCTTTGCAACAGCATGGATGGAACTGGAGAGCATTGTGCTAAGTGAAATAAGCCAGGCAGTGAGGGACAAATACCATATGATCTTACCTTTAACTGGAACATAATCAGCAAAAGAAAAAAGCAAGCAAAATATAACCAGAGACATTAAAATTAAGGACAATCTAACAATAGCCAGAGGGGATGGTGGAACGGACTGTGGGGAGAAGGATTTCAGGAACTACTATAAAGGACACATGGACAAAACCAAGGAGGAGGGTGGAAGCAAGGGAGAGAGGTGGATTTGGGTAGGGTGGGGGGAGGGGAGGGGAGAAAATGCAGACAACTATAATTGAACAATAAAGTAATTTAAAAATTAAAAAAAATTGTCGTTGTCCTTCTTTTGGTTGTGCAAGGAGGTAAAGTGTATCTACCTATGCCTCCATCTTGGCCAGAAGTCTGGATTTTTTTTCCTTTTTGCTGTTTTGATTGGGTGATTTTTGCTTCCTTATATTCCAAATTGCTAATTTGATTCCTGGCTTCATCTACTCTATTGTTGATTCCCTATAAATTATTCTTCATTTCAATTACTGTATCATTCATTTCTGACTGTTCCATTTTTATGCTGCTGAGGTCCTCATGAAATTCCTTGAGCATCCTTATAAAGTGTTTTGAATTCTGCATCTATTAGATTGCTTGTCTCCATTTTATTTAGTTCTTTTTCTGGAGTTTTGTTCCCTTCTTTCATTTGGGACATGTTATTTTTGTCATCATTTTGGCAGCCTCCCTGTGTTTGTTTCTATGTATTAGGTAGAGCTTCTATGCCTCCCAAGCTGGGTAGAGTGGCCAAATGTAGTAAGTATTCTGTAAGGTCCAGTGGCACAGCCTCCCCATGGACCTAAGCAGAGCTCTCAAAATGCACTCCCCCTTCCCCAGAAGCTGTATATACCCTCTTCTTGTAGTTGAACCTTGATTGCTGTTGACATGTCAATGGGAGGAATTTACCCCCGGGCCAATCAGCTGCAAAGACTGGCCATGACCACCAATCACCAACCTCTGACCATCATGGGTGATCAGCTGTGCAGCGGGCTACTCCGTGGAGCAGGACTTACTTCAGCAGGGCTCTAGTGCCCACTGAGTCCACCCTTTGAGTGTGTCGCTTGTGGAGGTGGCTGAGTGGCAATGCTTCAGTGTGGTCTGAAGCTATCCACTGGGTGCACTGGCTCAGTGTCCTCCCAGGAGTTTCAGGCCAAGGTCAGCTGCTACCTGCATTCTGCCAAGGGCTACTCAGCATGAGCTGCAAAGCAATCTGTGGATGGCTGCTATTTGTGTTCAGTTTGGAGGTACCCAGGAGAGGCCAAGTTGCTAACCAAGGCTAGCTGTTGCTAGTGTTGGGCCTGCGTCCTCTTAGCAAGAGATACAAGGCACACTGAGGGCAGATGCTGCTTGTTTGAGAGATTTTAGAAAAATATTAACATGAGCCTAGACAGGTCATTCTTAAGAAAATGTCACTGAAAACAGCTTGGGTGGGCCTGAAAGTTGGGTGGGGCAGAGCCTCAGGGGTTGCCAGGCTGGGGCAAACAGTGTGAGCCAATTTGATAGAGTTTCAGATAAGGAGCTGGCTCTGGCAGGGGAGGGCTCATTAAAAGAACAATGGCCTCTACTAGCACTTCTGCCTAGGAGAAAGCTACTCCCCCAGCACTCACCCTAAATCTGACAACTTTCAGTTCCTCCACATACATCTCTAGTGCTTTTCAAGCTCTTGCCCCAGTGCTGAAGCTCAGGGGGAATGAGTCCGAGTAAGGCCATGCACAGGCCCTTTCAGAGGAACTGCCTAGGATTCCAGAAGCCTCCCATCTCACTCAGCCACAATCACACCTGGTTTTTAAAGGCAGAAGTTATTGGGTCTTCTCTTGCTGGCACTACAACCCTGGGCTGGGGGGATGGTGTAAGGCTGGGACCCCTCACTCCTCAGGGGGGACCCCTGTAGCTGAGATATCCCTCCCTATTTTTATCCTCGTGGGTGTGGGTCAGCCTGTTCTGTCTCGCCCCTCTTCCCACGCTCGATGTGGCTTCTTCTTTAACTCCCTAGTTGTTTATGACTATATTTTTCAGCTATATTTCAGGCAGTACTGAACGATAATTGTTCTGTAGTTGAGCTGTAATTTTGATGTGGTTGTGGAAGTATGCAAGTACCTTGTTTACCTATGCCGCCATCTTGACCGGCAGTCCCAAGTAGTGCTTTTATTTGGAAAAATAAAACTTGGCTATGCTGTTGATCTCCTAATCTCCCCCCCCCCGCACCTTTTTTTACATTTTACTGGCCCAGGTCTGTGTAAAAAAAGTTGAAGGGATTCATAAGTACAGATTGGTAGTTAAAAAATAGCCATGGAGATGCAAACTACAGCACGAGGAATATAGTCAATAATATTGTCATAACTATGTATGGTGCCAGGTGGGTAATAGACTTATTGGGGGATCACCTCAAAAATTATAAAAATGAGCGCCTGGTTGGTGTAGCTCAGTGGATTCAGCACGGGATGGGAACCAGAAGGTCCTGGTTTGATTCCCAGTCGGGGCACATGCCTGGGTTGCGGGCCAGGTCCCCAGTGAGGGCCATGTGAGAGGCAACCATACATGTTCTTCCTCCCTCCCTTCTCCTCTCTCTGAAAATAAATAAATAAAATCTTTAAAAAAAATTATAAAAATGTCAACCACTATGTTGTACATCTGAAACTAATATAAAGTAATATTGAATGTCAACTATAATTGAAAAATTATAAAAATTAAAATTTTACTAATCCAGCATAAAATCTAAGTGCTTGGGAAGTATTCTCCCATTGAATTATGGGAGCTGTTCATGTATAAAAATTAATCATAATTTAGCAAGAGTTATACAGACCATAAAGTTAGGCCACCTTGAAGTAGCAAAGAAGATGACTGTCTCCAAAGACAAATGATGAAAATAAAATATATAGTCTGAAAGTTTAATGTGCATCTATATACCTAGCAGTTTTTCCATCAGTTAGATTTATAACAAAAATTAATAAGAATGGAATAATTCTAGTGGTATGGCGGATGCACAGATCATAGCTGTGTTAGCAAAAGAGCTACGTCCATACTCATAGAGCACTGATGATTGAACTACAAGAGCAAACACGTCTAATGACATCAAAGAAAATATGAAGCTTCCACGGCATCACGACAAACATACAGAAAATAACTTGATGTGATCTCAAACTTGTCTTAAACCAACAACTCATGTGGCTGTCTTGATAATATCACAATGCAAAATATCCACATGTTAAAAAAAACTACGTTTTCAGGTAACAGAAGGAAAAACGCAGTACAATTTTTTTTCTTGTTAAGGCACTGTCATTAAGAATAAACCTGAAGCAGTCATAACAGAGTTCAGGTTTTACAAAATGAAAGCATGGTGAGAAATGTGTGCTTCTGAAAACTAAAAATCTTAAGAAGGAACAAAAGTGGCATGCTTTATCCATCTTGCTTAATGAAAGAGCTCAAGTTTAAATTGTCTAAAGTGACAAATTGTGTTATTTTTTGAAACTATGTGGGTGTTTGCTTCCAGTAGGATCAAAACACATTCAGGATCTGTATTTATAATTTCTAAAACCCAAGAAGGGAAGCCGATGAATTTCTGTTAAAAGGCATTCTTGTGTTACATGTAACAGACATAATAAATATTTGTTTACAATGTTTAATAAACCAACCACTTAACTTTAAGTGAAATCAACAAAAAGGTAATAGGTATTGATACGTGATTTAGAAATTAAAGGTAGTCCTAAAATGTAAATAAAATATGGAAAAGTGTCTTAAAATTTTTGTAATCATGTACCCAAAAGGGTACCTGGTCCCCGCACACAGCTGTCCAGCTGGCTACGCCCTTGTGTTCAAGGCGGCCCTTGATGGCAATTCAGGATCAGGGCACCAGTGGCAAGTTATCTACCCACCTCCACATCAGCCGTCTCATTCCCTCCCGGACTGTTCTATGCAGAGCTCCTCTCTCCTCTTCAGCACATCACATGTCCCTCTCCTTCTTAAAGCCCAGCTCAGTGTTCACAGCCTCCATTAAAGCAAAACGAAACAAACAAGCAAACAACCACTGGGCTTGGAGCCGTCCCCCTCTAGTTCTGCACACCCACAGCGTTTATGCACGCGATAGGATGTAGCACTAAACAAACATCGGAGACTCATACAAGTATTTTCTCTTAGACTGGATGAGGGATAACCTGGGATAACCAAGAATATAAATATTATTCATAACATATTTTGGAAAAATTGGAGTCAGTAATTCCATGAAGCTAAAGATAAATATTTCTGCAGAAACAAAGCCTCACTACCAGAATTTAATTTTCACTCCAAACAAACCATTACCTGTGATTAATGGGCCGGAGCAGGTACACCACCACTAAGGAGCAGGACCAGTTGGAACATTGGGTCCGGAAATTCTATTCAGCTGCAGAGCAAAGAGCACACACCACTGACTCACCTAATCTAATTAAACTTTTCCAAGGCTAAATGCTGTGTGTCACAAGCAAAGCCACTGAATTTCCGTCCAGAAGTTTTTGCCTACCCAATTGTTTCTATCTCTCCCTACACTTTTTATTATTTGTGTATATCTCTGAGGACTGGCAGAGACAAAATGATTACGTGGCCTTGCAAACTCCAAGAACAGAGCAGAGCTGAGACCCTAGTAGCCCTCGCTTTGCTCCCCACTGCCCAGTAGGTTTTATTGTTCTGGATTGTTGTGTGCCCTCCTTCCTCTTTGAGGCATTCAGGTATGAACTTCTCCTTCTCATGTCGAGTGAGGACAGAGCAGCAGCCAGAGGTGACATGGAGACAGGTCAGAATTGTTTTAAGGTATTTGAATTGAGAGGACATCTGTAGGCTTTGAGAAAAAAAAGCCCCCCCTACAAAGGTGACATTGAAGATCCAACCTTCCCCATCAAAACCTTCAATAAGCTGTTATTGTCCTCACTATCACAAGAGTGTGTGTGTGTATACATATATATATATATATATATATATATATATATATATATATATATATCTCACATATTCTCTTCAACATACTGCAATTATTTTTCCCTTTCTATCCTCAAAACATTAAATACTTCAGCTTTAAGATTTGAGTATTTTTTTCAAATACTTTATTTATTCATTTTTAGAGAGAGGAGAAGGGAGGGAGAAAGATAGGAAGAGAAATATAGATCAGTTGCCTCTCGTGCACGCCCGGCTCAGGGACTGAACCCGTAACCCAGGCACACGCCCTGAATGAGAATCAAACCTTCACTTTGTGAGGCCACACCCAACCAACTGAGCCACACCAGTCAGGGCAAGTTTTTTTTAATGAAAGGGATATTCTGAGCTTCTAAAGGGAGTTTTTAAATTATAATTAATATTGAGAAATACTTCCTCTATTTCATTTTTTGAGGTACATTTATATAAATTACACAGTAGTGATTTCCAGCCACTGAGGCAGAACTGGACATGTGTATCTGACTGTGAGCCGTGCCATATAAAATTAAGTACATGTGCAGTTGGGAACAGAGAAGGAAGATCAGCATTCTAGCATCCCCTCAGATATAATGCCACCTGCCACTGAAGGGCTACAACCTGGACAGAACTGTGCATCCTTATCAAAGAAATCCTTATAAACAAGGCCGGGACCAACAGAGACATCTCCTCAATTTCACCACCATGGATTGTCTCTGATGTTCCTGGCACTGGACTAAAGGATGCAAATGAAAAGGAGAAGGAGGGGGAGACTTTTTCTTCCAGGGCTGTCTCAGCGAAGGCTGTGTAACAAATTACCAGCCTGGAGGCTTAAACAACCATGTACTTGTCCCTTCTGTAGGCTGGGAAGTCCAAGATCAGGCACCAGCTCATCCAGTGTCTGATGAGGGTCCACTTCCTGGTTTGTAGATGGCTGTCTTCTCATCCTGTCCTCACAAGGCAGAGAGTCAAGAAGCAAGCTCTCTAGACTCTCAGAAGTGCACTAATTCCATTCATGAAGGCTCCACCCTCATGACCTCAACATCACCTCTCCCACCTCCCAATACCATATTGGGGTGAGAGAGAGTTTCAATATATGAATCAGGAGGTGAGGGGACACAAACATTCTGTCTGTAACAAACAGAAGCCCACGGTCAGTGAGAAAGACACTTTAGACACTAACAGTTAGAATCCATGAGATCGGTGCCACCGCAGCAATCTGCCAAGTCCACTGAGAGGACAGGGAGAAGGTAACCGCACTTAGAGGAGGAACTAAGTCCCAAGGATGAAATGATACTTCAACCAGCATTAAACTAGGCTTGGAATTAGTGTTGAGGTTTCTCCAAAAGTTACTTGTTTTCAGCTTATCATTGATTCAAAGTATCTACAAAAGTGACCTACTGAATTTGCAGAGGCAGTGGAATTTTTAGAAGAGCAGTAACAGGATGAAACTTAACAGCTTTACTTAACAGATTACCTTCATGGCCAATAGCCCATGTGCATTCTTCAAGCCCACTGAAGTCCCTGGGGACTTTCACTTGCCGCCCCAAGTTTACATTTCATTATATATTTTTTTTAATTTTAACGTAAATTGGTAAAAATTCAAAAGCTACACATCTACTTTTAAACTAAACCATTTTCAATAATCGTTGAATATTTTCCATGAACAATAAGAATTTTACAAGATGCTTTGGTACTCTTACCTCCATGGGAAAAGCTTTGAAATTAACGGTGTGCTCAGAGCCACGCTGGTTTTCTCTTCCCCAGTGAAATCTAACTTCATACAGTTCAAATTCATGCCCTTGAGGCAATGGACCTCCCGACAGGACTGAAAAAAATCAAATAAATTCTATTTAATTACATCTCAAACATATTCATCAGCACAGCCATATAACCACGGGGGACATGTTTTGCCAAAAAACTCTCTGCGCTCCACAGATTAAATCCATACCGCCACAGTGAGGGCTACCTCACAACTGTGAGGCGAACTCACACGATGTGGGTTTGGCTGAAATTCTTGTAATGGCCAATCAGATAAAGTTGAAGTTCAAAAACCCTGAGATACTTGTATGATATGTGTATCATTTCATTTCAACTTCATTAACTTTAGACCAAAAAATACACACTAGCTATACTCCCTGAGATATAAACTTAGCACTGATTGGGAGACAAAACTATGGTTTGAGTCTCAGACTAACCAGGAATTTGCTCTAGCCATATCGATAAATCAACCCTTGCTTACGGAGTAGGCTTTGTCGGAGTAGGCTTTCAATTCAGAGAACAGGTGTAAGCTTACAAAATTATCTCTGAAGAAAATTATTATTAAGCCAGTCTGGCTCTTCAGTGTCACATACAATGCAAACAAAATAAAATTATGATAAAATATTAACAGTACTTGAAATAATGATCATTAGTTCTATAAGGCCCTGTCTGTATTTCTCATTTCTGGATATGACCCAGAACTTTGTCTCAAATATGGACACTCTAAAAGATAATAAAAAATAAATTTGCACAGGAACCTGTCTTGAAGGGATAAAATACTTTCTTTAGTTAAACACTCCCTGATTATCATATGGAAAAACCTGAAATAAGTTTATTAGAAATGGCCGATTTCAATACAAATAAAGGTTGTTTGCATTTTTCTTGTAAAAACTCTTTATTCTAAATGGTACCAGCTTCCCCTGGCTCATGTGGCTCAGTGGATTGAGCGTGGACTGTGAACCAAAGGGTCGCTGGTTTGATTCCCAATCAGGGCACATGCCTGGATTGTGGGCCAGGTCCCCAGTAGGGGGCTCTCGAGAGGCAACCACATATTGATGTTTCTCCCTCCCTTCTCTCTAAAATAAATAAATAAAATATTTAAATGATATCAGCTAGGAATTACAGGTTATTTTTCAGTCAGGAAGCTGACAAAATCCACCCCGTTCCCCCAGAAGTAGTCTGTCCCAGACAGACTGGCACTGACACTTGGGTTGCCCTTGTGGTTTAGAAAGTGGCTGCATCCAACCCACTCTCCCAAGGAAAAGTTGGCTGTCCATCTTTAGTCTAAATCTTAAAGGAGAAGAAAGCAAATTGGTGCAACAATATTTACTTGTTTGGTTGTTTCTTCATCCCATAACTTGTTCCACAAAGAATTTAAAGCTGCTTATATCAAGGTACATATAATATAGCCAGAAAGCATAAATCAGAAAAAAGAGCAAAGATTAAATACCGAGGCAGAAAAGAGATGGAGAAATGAGGCCATTGCACAAACGAAAGTCACAGAGTCCTTGCTAAAAGTGCCACAAATTTGGTTCTAAGCTTTCTACCAGCTCAAAAAAGAAAAAGAGCTACAGTACAAATAGCAATTTTAATTTCTCAAGTGCACAAACCACATCAAGGGGGAGGGGGGAAATGCATGGCCTTTGGGATACTATCTTTTACAATTTTAATGTTCTTCCTCATATCTGGTCTGACTTAAGTCTCACGACAAATCAGGGAGGTCGGCGTTGCCATCCGCATGGACAGGAGAGACGGGCTAAGTGTGACCTGCCCCGTCACCCAGCTGGCAAGCTCCAGGAGCCTGGAACTTCAATCTTCTAACCCGTATCTTAGGGATGGGGAAAACTGCATTGCAGTATCTGTAAGCATGAGCTGAAAAAACATGAGTTCTTGAAGTCTAGATTTCTAAACTGTAGTCCTATTTCCCAGGACAATAAAAACAATGTAAATACATGGATCACAAAGAGCTACAAACATCCAGAAGTGCATTGCAGACTCCCTGAATACCTTCAGTAACCATCCAAACTGTGGACGGAAGAAAGTATGAAATGTTTCTATTTCAACCAGAGCGCCAGCTTCTGAATAATCTCAAAACTCACTCCTCCTTTACCATGGCAATCCAAACTTGGTCTTAAGGAAAACCGGGAAGGAGGCCTGGAGTCTACCCACAGTGTACCCACTTCCCAAACCAAAAAGAGGGGAAAACTTGGAAGACTCTCACGGTACCCCAGCTTCATCGTGAGAACTAGAGAGCACACCCCTCGCTGTGTACAAGCACAACCTGACCTGAGGCTTCAGAGGGGTGTATTTTGTAACGCTCTGCTTTTAAAAGAAGGTGAAAAATTACCTCCAAGGAGGCTTAGCTCCACATTGCTAAGGAAAAAGAAAGAGTATTGTGAAATAAAGTTCATGTGAAATGGGAAAGAGGATTAAAAAAAGTTTCCCCAAAACCCTTATTGCCTATACCCAGCACATGTCACACACACACACAGCACACACAGACGGTGTTTCTAAAACTGCTGCAGAGCAGCCTACTGGTGCTTTCTGATAACAATGGACGCCATACCTGATCTTCACAGTGACTTCAGGAGGCCAGAAAAAGATCCATCCTTCAAAAATAGAACCCCCCACCTGAACAATGCCCAATATTTCTTTAACAAGAATGAAGTCCTTCATTTAAAACTTGGGGATAGAGCTTATATTTTTAAACGCCCAGGAAATTTAAACTCCACAAATCTATGTCTCAATAGGGAGACGTTCAAGGCCCGCAGGAGTCCCTTGATCACCTACATTGTACCAGACGCTGTGTTAAGTGTTTAAGATACACTGATTTTGACAAAACAGACAAAATTCCATGGTCTTGTGGATCTTCCATTCTATTGGGTTGACAATGCACACAAAGAAGACAAACGTTTTCCTGGCCTGGTCCCCAGGGAGAAGTGACAAAGGGACAGCTTTCAGCTGGGAATCAGGAGCTGGGGACCTTTCATTTTTGCTGCAGATGAAAAATCCAAAGTTAAACCCCACTAAAGTCATGTGGCTGTACAAAGCCATAAAAAATGACAGCTACTGAAATTGGAATTTTACAAGGTGCCTGGTAAATATTACCTGTTCATCTCTTAAGACTGATGGTATTTATAGACTAAAAATAAATAGCAGCTCTGCTTTACCCATTTGGCAACATCCTCTTAAGGCATTTTTCTGCCTCTTTATAGCTTTTTTAAAATTAGGAAACCAGTCATACCAAAAGGTATATACTCTTCCCAAATTTATGATTATCAAATTTTGCTGAGTGATACTTCATCATTATATGGCAGGTTTATTACTTGTGATGCCATTAAGCTCAATAAAATTTTTTACAATGAAACAACATAACACTCATACTGATAACATGCTGCATTTCCCTAGAATAACAAACTTCTGAAAAATATAAAATAAACTTATGTCATTGCTCCTGCACCCATTTTCATTAATACTCCATAAGAGTGATGCCCATCAGGCTTATGAGATATAAAAAGAGGTCCTTCTCCAAAACTTGAGGAACAAAATATGGTTCTGTCCAGAAAAAGTCCAGCTATTGTTAATAAAATGAGAACAGTCTGTGCAACATCGAGTGGACAGGAATGCACATGTGTGAACAATGATGACTTCACTGTACTAGTCAGTGGGGGCGGTAGACGCTGTTAAGTGAGCATGTGCACTGTGTGGCTGTCACATTCAAAATGACTGAGTGAGCAGAGCATCAAATCTAAATCAGATTCTGCATTAAGCTTGAACATTCCCCCCTGGAAACTATTCAGATGATTCAGAAGGCTTTTGGGGACGATGCATTGAGTGCAGCGCACATAAAAGTGCGGCACAAATGCTTCAAAGATGGGTGAGAACCTGTTGAAAGTGACCCACGTTCTAGAAGGCCTGCAATAAGCAGAACACCTGAGAATGTTGAACGTATATGGGCTGCAATGAACAAAGACCAGCCACTGACAGTGCAAGAAACTGATCTGGGGATTCCAAACACTACTGTGTCTGATTTGACGCAGGATCCTGGCATGAAACGTGTCGTGGCAAAATTTGTCCCACAGCTTCTGCTACCAGAGCAGAAGGAACACCGTACTATAGTTGTTAATGACTTGATTCAAATCACTACCAAAGAACAAGATTTCCTCAAGGTCATAACCACAGATGAATCCTGGGTCTGTGGCTATGATCTAAATGAAGGCCCAGTTGTCCCAATGGAGTCGCCTGGTTCTCCACACCTGAAGAAGGTGCTTCAAAATTGCAGCAAGATCAGGACCATGTTAACTGTGTTTTTTGATTGGGAAGGTGTTGTCCATCATGAATACACCCCTCCAGGCCAAAAAATTAATAGGGAATACTACATCAATATTCTTCCTTGGTTGAAAGATGCAATGTGACAAAAACAACCACAGCTGTGGGCAACTGGTGATTCGCAGCTTCATCACGACAACACACCCACTCATTTATCACGTCTTGTGCAGTTTTTTGGCAACATGCCAAACCACCCAAGTGACTCAGGCCCCCTACAACCCAGATTTGGCACCCCATAACTTCTGGCTTTTCCCAAAACTAAAATTACCTTTGAAAGGGAAAAGATTTCAAACCATCAATGAGATTCAGGAAAATACTGAATACGGCAGCTGATGGCAATTCCAACAAAAGATTTTGCAATGTTTTAAAGAGGGGAACAGATGCTGGGAGAACTGTGTGAGGTCCCAAGGTACTTACCTTTAAGGGGACTAAGGCATCATTGTCCTATGTACAATGTTTCATGTATCTTGTATCTTCTTCAATAAATGTCTATTTTCATAGCATGTGGTTGGATACTTTCTGGACCCCCCTCCCCTCCCCCACACACACACCTAAATCTATTTAAGCTTCTATATCCTTTGTTGAAAACAAATTTTCCAGATACTTTAAAGGCTGATGTTGATCGAAGCTCATTTCATTTGAGTTCAACACACATATTTTAAGATGAACTCCATGCCCTGTGCTGGGCACCAAATTCACAAAAAGAAGGATGTAGCCGTCGTGTTGGCAAGGCATTGCATTGGAAGAGTAAGGCAAAGTGCACAAGGCACTAAGAGAACATCCAGCACAGGCCAAGCCCAAACCTAGGGGATGAGAATGTCAGGGAACTTTCCACAGGAGATGAACGCTAAGCAGAGCCTTGAAAAGGAAGCTATCAGAAGTGAGAATGTACATTCCAGCAGAGAGAAGAACTGGGAAAGGCTCAGAGGTGTGAAGTAGCTTGAATGTGTTCCAAGAGAATAAAGGGAGAGGTTACCAGGGGCCCAAGGCAGGCTCCGGGTGTGTAAGCATCAGGACGAGACCTGCAGCCCACGTCGGGAGCTGGGGTTAGCATGGAGGGAATCATCGGTGGCTTTGAAACAGGGGACCAAATGTTTTAAAATGAAAAAATATTACTCCATGTCTGCATGGACGGTGGACCGGCAAAGGGCAAACCTAAGCGATCAGCAAGCTGCTGTCACAGACCAGGCAAACTTGGTGAGGCCGGGGGACAGAGACAGCTCCCCAACAGGGAGGGACACCAACACCAGTGGTGCCTGTGGTCCCCAAGGGGTCCAAAGGCCCAAGTTCATCCCTGGTAGGTTTAAAGATTTCATAACCTCAGTTTAGCTTTTAAGGAATCCCAAACGTATTCATAAAACATTCCAAAAAATAGTATTAATTAGTTTTTTAACATCTGAAGTCTTGAAAGCAAAAATCAATGTTTTTATTGTCTTTAGCTTTGTAGGTTAGCTTTTAACTAACGTACAATATTATTTCTTTTTTTAAGGGTTTTTTTTTTTAATCCTCATCCAAGGACATTTTTTCATTACTCTTAGACGGAGAGGAAGAGAGGGAAGAAGTGAAGGAGGGAAGGAGGAAACGAGGGAAGGAGGCAGAGAGAGAGAGAGAAACATCATGGCTGCCTTCTTATACGCCCCCAGCCAGGGACCAAACCCACAGCCCAGGCATGTGCCCTGATAGGGAATTGAACCTGCAACCTTTTGGTGTATGGGACAATGCTCCAACCAACTGAGCCACACCAGGGCAGCTTTATATCGTTTTAAAGAATAAATATCATCAGCTCTTAAAGGAAGAGACAACATCGACAGCGCAGAGAGGAGGCTGTTATTGCTGGGCCTGCACAAGCAAAATGAAGCAGATTAAGGCAACTGTTCAGGTAATTCAAATCCCCCGAAGTTAGCTAATAATAAATAAAATCATAAAGATATTGAACCTTGACATTTTATATAAATAAACAGTATATAGTCTCTTCTTAAGTGAAAATAATTTGAAGATATTTTTGAAAACTTCCTCTTTAAATCAGCAAAGTTGCTAAGAAGCACTATAAAAACTTGGCATTTTTTTTAAAAAGTATGATTAATAATAAAATAATAATGTAGCCTAAAATTAACTTTGAGAATTATAGAAGACCCAGAAGTAAAGTTTTCTAATTAAGGTTTCTATAATAAGTTACAGTGAAGGGCACAAGTGACCTATCTTGATTAGCAATTTCTCCCACACCGATGGCCCTTTAAAATGTCATTATCCTGAACACCCTGCTTGTCATCAGATGGAATGACATTCTTTTGCACAAGCTTGGGCAGTCTCGCACTTTCTCACAATTTAAGTATCAAACCACTCGGGTGAGAATCTATAATAATTATGTTTTTACACTTAAGCTACTTTTTATATCACTGTACGTATGTTCCATTTTAATCTGTCTGTGGACACTGAGTTGTTAGGATTCCTGCAGCACAGAGATTCACTTGCCCCACAGACAGGTCATATATGTGGTGGCTTAGATCCAATTCTCCGCAGTCGGGGAGGTAACAGGACCACAGTCTGGTCAAGTCCGCCTGGATTGGAAACCCCGGCTCAACTCCAGGTTTGGAGACACTCTGCCACCTTGAAATACGCTCAGAGCAGAAGGAGAGAATGATGACAGGATCCAAAACGTGGTCCAGCCACAGGGGCTCCACACAGCCCACCCTCCTCTCCCCGGGTCCACATAACCAATCACTGAAGCTCGTAGGTGGCACCTCTGAAATCCCTCTTGCGTCGTGCCTTCCTTCCCATTGCCACTGCCAACACAGTAGCCGTAGCCTTGGTGAACTGAGTCTCATGCAATAGCCTGCTAACTGACTCCTAGTTTCACCCAGATCCCATCTTATTCGTTGCTACCAGGTTAATTTTCCTGAAGCAACATGATTATGACTGTGTCCTACAGAAAAAAAAAATGTTTATACTTGGTAGACTTGGTTCAAGTTCCCTCATGAATTTGCTCCAATATATCCTCTCCATTACCTTTTCTATTAACCCCATTTATTATGAATAAAACTTTTCTTCCAGATTATTTAAGGATGCACCTTTCCCTGCACGATCTCTAGCCCTTCCCATATCCATGTGTGTTTGTCTACTGTTCTCTCTTCCCACACATCCCAGTCTCCCAGATCCAAATGCTATTCACCCTCCAAGGATCACTGCAAATGCTACATCCTCCCCAAATCCTTCCCTAACAATTTCAGACAAAAATAATATCTCCCTGTACACCTATTTTTCACACCTACCCCTAGAAGCTTCTTGAGGGCAGGCACCAGGTGTGATTTATATTTACCTTACCCAAAGCATGGAGCACCCTGCATAAGGTAAAGCAAAGATCGCCAACTGCTCCTTACAGGCCAGAGGAGGCCAGTGAATGTGGTTCACAGGCCCACGTCTCCAGCTTTTCTGGGCACACTGAACATCTGACAAACAAGGCATGCTTTCTGCAGCTTGCTGGTTTCCCACAGTCCCAACCAGTCCCACTCCCAACCAGTCCCCTCCCAACACCACACGTAAAGCAGAGCGTCAGTAATTATTTACAAGTTTTGCTCTCCTGGCTGTTCTCATTTATGGTACCTGCCTGGCTGTCAGAGATACATTTGTAATTCCTATAGTGAATGGTCAATAAATAAGTATTAATGAATGAAAGACTACCTATGAGGAAAGTTGAAGGAACTAATAATACTTCTGAAAGGAAAAAGGGTAATTTCATAATAGGATGATGGTAGTCAGTATTTTAAAGGATGCTATGTGAAAATATAATTATGTTTGTCCTATGTAGGTCCAGAATCCCTAAATGGAAACAAGGAGGGCAATCGTAGAACTTTTTGATCTCTGAAATTACTCAAAATGCAAAATGGGTTTGCTTAGTAAGGAATGCTGTTCAAGCTGAGGACCCCCAGCCACGTGCCAGAGGATCTGAAACCGGGGCGGGGGGGGGCGGGTGCTGGCAGTGGCAGCGCTGTGCAGGCTGCCCTCCAGGGGGTTCCACTCAGGGAATCCATGACTTCAGCCCTGTCCTAAATTCATGTGCTGTCTTATTGGAAAACAGAACACTGAACCAAGCAGCAAGCAGTCTGTATGAACACACCGCTGATGGAATGCGTGTTGTACAAAAGAAGAGAGCTGGGGAGGGGGCCTTGAGGCTCCCATTATGTAAGGGTGTGGAGGACTATGGGAATTCTTTTCACATGCATGAAGGAAGTGTAGCCCTGGGAATCATGCGTGTGAGCAAAGTCTCCAGTGTGAAAAAATCTCCCAAGTCGGCATGCGCAAATTCATGTCTGTGGAAAAAAGAATTCTTTAAAGGGGAATTTGGCCAAAATATTTCTTAAAGATTTACTGCCTTGATGAGTCTCTCCCCCTTGGATCTAGGGGCTTACGCTAATGAATGCCCAGGCTTTTTCCTGCCACAATGTTTATGGTCTGGAGTAAGTAGCCCTAGCTAGCTCTCCCTCAATTTACATATCTACCCTCTTAACGTATGGCCCCGGTCCTGTCTACCCCCGGATCAGAATATATGCATAAGTTAATGAAGACCAATCTGATGCTCTGTGCCCCGAATCTTCAATAAAAACCCCTGGACCCGAGGCTCGGGGCTCTCTCCCAGATGATGAGGGGGAAGTCGTATGGTCCCGGATCCCTTTTCCTGCGTATTTTTGAGTGAGAATTATTTATAAACGCATTCGGTCACGGTCACCATGGATTCTGCCTAGCCACGAATCCGCAACAGAGAATGAAGGACTGGCAGGGAACAGTCAAGATTAAAAAGAAACATCGGGAGGTGATGTGTCGCAGAGAGCAACCTGAGAGAGAATTTCCAAAAATCCCATCACAAATGCAGCAGAACTAAAGTGTTTCAAGAATTCTAAAGTGTCCGTGTGGTTGTGCGATGAGAAGATCATCGACGACTTTGGTTTGGGATCTCTGGCAGGGCTGGGAGCCGAGGTCGTGCTCAGGGCATGCCTCAGTTTCAGTTAAAGCAGTGTATCCAGATGGGTGTATATCTAGGCACTATGTCATTAGGATTACGGTAAAAAGCTTTAGCTTAATAAATGCCTACATTTAAATTATGCTACAATTTTTGTAACTCATTTTGGCAATTCCTTTTTAGTGCTTAATATAAAAAAAGCAGCAGCAGCAACAAAACGAAAGAACAAAGTAGCCCAGGCCACTGGCAGCCTCCAGGAGGTCAGACGTCTCAGTGGATTGGTGTGTATGAAGTTTAATTTCTTTAAAAAAAATTATGCTTATTCATTGAACTTTTTATTTAAAAAGACAACATCCAATAAGTGTATATTATTATGTAAAAGAAGCCAAACTGAAAAGGCTACAAAATGTATAATTCCAACTACATGACATTCTGGAAAAAGTAAAATTATGGAGACAGTAAAAAGATTTGTGGTTGCCGGGGGGCGGGAAGAGGGAGGGAGGAACGGGCAGAGCACAGAGGGTTTTAGGGCAGTGAGACTGGTCTGTATCACACCACAGTGATGGAAGCATGGCATTACACAAGACCTGTTCAAGCCCACAGCGTGTGCAACACGAGGGGAACCCTAAGGTAAGCTATGGACTTGAGCTGATGAGGATGTGTTGATACAGACAAAAGTACCACTGGTCCCACTCTCTCGCCTGCGGTCAGCAACCAGCTGCTGGCAGGCAGCTACGCGCCACCACCAGCCCTCCCCTGATCAAACCTACAAAGCCTCCTCCAACAACAGGCCGGCCCTTCCCTAATCACCTGACTGTGACATCCACCAGACCACTCTCCTGCCCGGGGGGAACAGGACTTCTGATCCACTTTCTAGACCCATTCCTAAATAGGAACAATGAGCCAAAGATCACTAGACATTTGAGGAAAACCTCCAATAATAAAAGAGAGCGAAACAAATAGAAGAAGGAACCTGGAATAAACAGACGTATGAAGAGAAAAGAAAAAAGCCATACAGAAAGGAATGAGACATTCTGCATGCACGAAATAAATGCTGGATGCTGGATGTTAGAAAGCCAAACGCTTTATAGAATAAACACAACTTTTTAGAAATTAAAAACATCTAGCAGAAGTTAAAAATTCTGTAGAAAATCTGGAAGATATTAGTTCAGGAAATCTACAGAAAGTAGAAAAAAATAAAGAAAAATAAGCGTTACTGAAAGAAGATGAAAAGGAAAAACAGAAAACTTTTCAATGAAAAAAAGTAAGAAAATTTCTGAGACATTTCTGAGAAATCCTGATTGAAACGGCCCACCTAGTACCCAACACAGTGAGTGAAAAAGAACCACACCAAAGCATGTGGCTGTAAAATGTCAAAGCAACAGCAATAAAGAGGAGATTGTAAAAGCTCCTAGAGAGAGAAAGAGGTCACACGGAAGGGCTGACAAGCAGGACGGCACTAAATCTTTCCACCGCAACACTGGAGGGCAGAAGGTAATGCAGCAGTGACATAAAATGCCAGAGCGAGTTCTTCCAGCCTGGGCTGCTTTGCCGAGGCAAAGCCCAGTCAAGGGAGACACACGCCAATTCACAAGGTAACCCAGCTTTACCCTCACATGCCCTTCCTCAGGAGGTTACGAGCAGATGAATTGTAGAAGTGAACAGACCTAGAAAGTCCGTGAAATGAGCAAACAACCCCACAAGCGAATGTCACAGCATCCAGAAAACACAGGATTGCACATGGGAGACGGGCAAAGGGACTTTCTGGGCTTGAGTTCTGGGGAGTCACAGGAATGGCTGCACAAGGGGCCTGGAGAGCCGGCGGACCAGACCAGGGCAGGAATACACGGAAGGGAGGCTGCCAGGGGCAGGAAGAAGAATGGATGAGAGGGAGGGAAGGATAATTTAATATGTTTCAATGTCCTGGAAGAAGATCTGCCATATGTCAGAGAGCTTGAAAACGAAATCGTGAAACATAAATTTAAAAACTAAAGAAACCAAAATACATTAAGTCTAGGGGAAAAAAAAACATATTCAATAAAGGAAATAGATGTAATCTCAGGCAGAAATAGTAGTTACATAATCATCATAATAAAAACACTGAGTATTGACTGAAATAAAAATTCTATATTAAGTATAGGAACAAAGAGGAGCAAAACCACTGTGTGGAAGGGTAATAAGAGAATTAGCTTCATCTTCCAGAGCAGGGAGTTCATAAGTATCTTAAATATCAAAGCAGGACAGTGTGCACAGGTTATTAAGCAGTATGGCGGCAGGAGAAGACCTGGAAGTGACTGTCCCCTGCACAGAACGGTTTAGGCAGGAGGGGCGGGGTATAGGCCAGAGGGAGAAAGAAATACAATACTAGTCAACTATTTAAATTATATTTACATTCTATTTTAATAAAGATAGAACTCGAATTAAATAAATGAATGTCAAGGTGTTCGGGGCTTATAGACTATTCCTTTGAGAAGCTTACGTAGCCTAGAAAAAAATAAATAAACTGGTCCAGGCGTGGAAATTTTAAGTTTGGAGAAACACTGAAGAAATTATGATAGTGGCAGAAAGGAGATGGGGCATCTGAAGGAACACGTTCTCTCTGAGAAGACAGGAGTAAGGGGTCTGAAGCATGTGTATCCAAAATAGGCCTGGACAGACAGAGAGACAGACAGCTCTTGTTCAGTGACGAGGGGTAGAGGATGGAGGCGGACCAACTGGCAAGCAAAGGTGGGTGAGGAAGAGACACACCTGCGGTGAAAGGACCGAGACGGCGCTTCGCAACCTCGTTTCGGGGGTGAGTAGGAGGCCGAGGAAAGTGTTTGAGAAGTTACCAGAAGAAAATGTTAATTTCAATGAGATCAAGTAAATCTGATCTTAGAGCAGGATGGACACACACTGCCTTAATTGACAGTGTTTGTACTCAGTCATTCTTTTATGTTCCCATACAGCTTTCTAACACTTACCACCATCGTACTAACATTAATACTTTAAAGGACTGTGTTTCTACCCAACTATGACTCCTCAAGAACCATCTTGTCCACTTGTATACAACCAACTCGCAATCACGCCTGTGGTCGGGTCGATATAGAAATATTTTGTTCCCAAAAGTACAGAAGCATGTCCACACACACACAGTACCTTAAAATTTTTTATAGGCCAGAAGTCAGTATTCAGTAATTTTACTATATATTTTTTAATAGTATTAAAAAAGTATTATTTAAAGTATTAAAATAGTATTATTTTCCCATCATAGATTCACCCCTCCACCTCAAATAGTCTGATTTAAATTCAAACTTACACCTGAAGCTGTCCCTCTGAGCACGGACCCAGCCTAGAGCCTGTTCCAGGAGGTGCCCACGCTTTGACCTCAGAACAGCAGGAGATCACATAAACCTGTGACTCACGAATTCTAAATTAGAGCTCAGGGAAATTCGCAACAAATAAAACATCCATAATTGGTCATCAATATCTGCCCAGCCTAAAAATTAACTAGATTTTATGTCTTAAAATATCAAATTTACTGATCCAAAATTAATTTGAGCACAGCTGGTCTCTATTAAGCACTTCCTATTATTTAAATATATTTAGTTTTACACCTTTCCTAAGGGGGAAATAATAGTCATTATTCATCATGAATAGCACAATATTAATGCTAATTTTTAGAATTCTGCTTTCCTCTCCACTACATTTAAGCTGAAAACCAATTTCCTTGGTAATTGCGCAACACTTTTGCATAAAACACTTCAGATCCATCTCAAATAGGTTCAGATGGGGAGAAAGGGGGTTTAAAAAATAAATAAGAAGCAAGAACTTTGTTTGCTATTTAAATCTTTTGCTGAGTTTAAAGAACATTTTTATTGCTATTAGTTAAAAGTATTTCTATTAGAAGACTAATAGAGGTTTGCTATTTAAATCATTAATTAGTTGTCATTAACATAGTGGAAAAAATGAATTTGAAAAAGTCTAGAATGCCAGATAATGTCAATAAATCCTAATTTTTCATTTTACAATGCAGTAGAACAAAGAATTATCATTATCTAAATGATTTAAGCTAATCAACAATTTAGGACAAAATTCACATTTGTACACCTGCATACACCTTTCCACAAATTCCACGAGATGTAAGCTGACCACCTAAAATGGTCAGAGTAACACCAGACCGACATCTTCATTATTTCGTCCTTTTACTCTGTCAAAAATGTTTCAGAAAAGAATTCCTAAAAATGCATTTTATAACATATAAAGGTACTTGACCATGGAGCTATGTTAGTTCCACTGTTAAGGTCACACAAGCTAAATGAGAGTTTCATAGCTCCAAAGATAACTTCAAATTCACAAGAGCATGCAAAGCATCTTCTAAAATACCTGATTTTGACTTCAGGATAACCTGAATGGTATGGCCATCGTTGGTGACCTCACAGTCCCGACAGACGACGTAATTTGGCGAGAGGCGGACGTCCAGCAGCGAGGGGTCATATCTAGCTTCTCTTGAATTCAGGTTAATGGGAGACTGGTATTCCCCATTAGCATCAGGAAACACCAAGCCCCATTCAACACCTAAGGACAAAATGAAGCACATTTACATTGGTTTAAAAAAAAAAGGTAACAGTGAAATTTAACATGTTAAAACTACTTTAAACAGTTTATAATCCTTGACATGAGGCGGGTTGTGACTACCATCTCTATACTATGAAATGTGGTAAGTGTGTGTGAATCTTTGGGTTCATAGTTTGAATGATATAATATCAAATACCACATACAAAACCTTGAGCTCACACAATATTCTGTTTGTATTTGTCCACAGAAATGTAACAATTTATGACTAAGAAATTTAGGTCATCTTTAAGAGATTAGAAAAAATAATACCGCACAAATTTCCTCTGTTCATCAGTTCAATTGTGTTTAGTACTTGGGAATACCTGTAACTCTCAACACGCTTAGTGAGAGCCCAAAGCCATAGATCTGATGCTAGTGATAAACCTCTTATCAGAAATGCAAATACAGTATTTTGAAGTGTAAATATATACATGTACACATGCCTACCTACATATTCATACATATGTACTCTTTCCATATTTTTATAATTAAAATGATAAATTCTACATTTTGTTCGTAGATGTAGTCAACAGCACGAGTGGTTGGCTCTTTTAACAGACCTGCATTTTCAGGGATAAATTTAGGAACCTAAACTTTTTTAAAAAGTCAACCCCTTCTCGCCAAGCCCACTGATTCAGCCTGAAATTTAGGACATGTCTGGAAAGAGTTAGCCGTTTTAGTGTCCTTCAGGAGCTGAGTGGAAGCAGAATACTTTCTCGCACCAGGATCCTCGAAGCAAGCAGGAAACGAAGAGTCCCACTAACACTGTATTCTCAAGGTGTTGAGTAATGGGTAACGCTGCTCCTCTTAGCTACTCGGGAGGCAACGCATGCCACAGCTGCAGCTTTAAGGCTCGCCCTGAGGTTGAAGGCAGGTGCCAACAGCTGCCGGGCAGGAAGGCCAGGCTCCCCAACCCTCATGCAGGTGGCAGGCCCGCCCGCTCTCCCTGCTGCGCCTTCTGCTCCGAGACAGGCCACGGGAGCGGGAAAGTGACAGAGACCCACATGGGAAAGAGAGGGCGCGGAGGTGCGCGGAGCGCAGGGAGCAGAAGTGTGCGGAGCCCGGCGCTGGGCAAAGCACTCGCGACGCGCAGCCTCCCACGCGCCGTCCCGGGACCCCAGCCCGCTCAATATGCGGCGGGTTACCTTCTTCGTAGCCCCACTCCACACCCTCTTCCTCTTCCTCCTCATCCTCCTCCTTCTCCGGGAAGGCGACGGAATCTTCGATGAAGCTCAGATCGGCCATGGAGAAGCCGTATGTCCTCTCGGCGCTGTAGCCGACGGTGCCTGCGCCCCTGCAGAGTAAGGGGGCCTGAGCGGGGGTGTGCGCGTGTGAGTGTGAGAGGGTGAAAGGGCGCTTGTGAGTGCAGGAGGCAGTATGAGAGCGTGTGCGAGTGTGAGCGCACGTGAATCGGTGAGAGCGCGCGCGGTGAAAGGCACTGTAGGTGTGCCTGCGTGTGTGTGAGTGTGAGCGCGAGTGCGGCGGGCGTGCGTTTGGTCCGGAGTTCTAGGGCGGCCGGCGCGGGGGCGAGACCTGAGTCCCGGCGGAGCGCGGGAGAAGCGGCGGCTCGGCGAGTGAGAGGGCGAATTATAAACCCGGCCGGGGCGTGTCCGGCACGTGAGGACCCGCCCCCTTGGCTGAGCCGCCCCAGGACTCCGGGAAGGACCGCAGGAAGAAGCCCCGGGGCTACCGCGCAGAACCGGCGGAAACCGCTGGGTCCGCTCCGGACCCGGCTCCCGCTGCCCTCGCTTGGGCCGCGCGCCTGCGGTGCAGAGTCCGGTGAGTCACCGGGGCCCGGCTCCAGGACCTCGGTGTGCAGAGCCAGGGCCGGAGCCTTTCTACTCTCACTCATTTTCGTCCTAACTCCACGAAATACCAAAATTCAAGAAAGAGGGTCGGGGAGGAGAACGATGGATTGCCTAAGGTAGGGGAAAAGAGAGGCCGGGAGACCCCATAACGAACGAACGATCGTTTCCCCACTCCGAATCTCATATTTCTCTGTATTTACTTTTTAATTCGCCCTTGCAACACAGTGGAAACAAGTATGGAAAAACTTCCCAGAAACTTGTAGTTCCTAAAAACATTTGAGAAAAAAATGTTTTAATCAAGAGAGGTAAATATTATTTAGGGACATTTTTCCATTAAAAAAATATTTCAAAGGCAAGAGTAGTAAAAGGTAATAAAGAGCATTTGTTTTCAGTTGCAGACCCTGGGGTGCTGCTGCTGAGGCAGCTGGCTGTGTACACAGCTCCTGACCGCCCAGTGAAATCGTGTAAATAATGAAATGCACACATTGCGTAAGAAACAGGAACCTTCCTGATCCAACGAGATGACATTGTTACCTCTTAAATGTGCTTCCCACTCCAGAGTTAATGACTTCAGCCCCTCCTTCCAACGCCTTTGAAAGCTTCAGTCAATAACCCCTGAGCAGATTAACACATTTTTAGAGTGTGCTGTTAGAAGGTATCTGTATGTAATCAGCTCAGATTTGGACCTTCAGTAAAATTTGTTTTTATATGCTCTGTGCTCTCACTAAAATGTCTGCTAGCAGTTTGAATAGTGGTCTCCTAAATCACACCACCCTTATGAATGCTTAATTCCTAATGTAAGGACAGAGATGCTCACTGTGGGGGTTTGGGGGTTGTGTTGTCCACTGCCTGCTCGGCCCTCCTCTTTTTTAAAAAAGCCACTTCATAGGCTATTAGAAATTTCTCCAGAAAATGGATTGGGACTGAAAGGGAGGAAAATTCAATCAATCTACTACTTTCTAGAATGTTTAGCAAAATGGATGAAACTATTGGTCAACTTTAGCTTTGAAGATAACCTGTGGATTTCATGTATGCACATAATTTCTTTCTCCTTAACACAACACCAGAAAGTCCACAGTTCAGTCTGAGAGAAACTAAACTCATTCTTTCCTCACTGCCTTGTGGATGTTCTTTTGTGAATAGGCTCCCTCTTCTGCACATTGGTGAGCCCGAGTTTGACAGAAGCAAACGTCTATCCTAAAGCTATAGCCATTAAAAACAAGAAACACTACTCCAAATGTTAACCACTTTCCTCTGAAGTTCTTCTACAAGGATTATCTCATTTCTTTCTCCTTTCATGAAAATTTCTTCAGATTCTTGGAAGTTTTATAAACTTTCTTTTAAAAATATGTTCATGCATTGACCGCGTGTCACAGCTAATGGGCCTTCTTGAGGGTTCCACAGTAAAACCGCGTCGCCGCCTGGAGCCCATCAGCAGTGTTCATTTCTCTTTGCCCCCAAATGGACACAGATGCTGCATGGTAGTCACTGCGTGACCCCCAATTGCATTTAAAGTATCACATGAATTATAGAGATGTTCACCAAACCAGAGGACAGCAAAATCACCATGGCAAAAATTTCCATTTGCCATGGGTGAATGGTGTGCCATATTGACAGCAGATCGGCTGAGAGACCAAATTGTTAACATTCTGTTTTTCAGCTAACAGATGATTTTGCATATAGCCAACAGTGCATCACTGTCCATAAATGCAGTTAGCTGCTAGACAAACGTGGTTATTCATATTCTTTCTGAATTTTTCAACACCTTGTGTATAGTGCCACTCCTCTCAAGCCCAGGGTACCCTGTCCAGAAACATATGAGCCATTCCACAGCGCATCCCATTATTCAATTAACAGCCTTAATTGCTTTGAGACTGTGTGCTTCAGATTTCTGCTAATTAACAGCACCTTAAGACCTTCTCTTCTCTGGTCCCCGTACTATATTATCACTAAAGATGGAGTTTCTATTTCTAGTTATTATAAGGTATCTGCCACCATAAAACCTAAACACACAGATCAAAGATATAGGGCAATTCTTTGATTTACAAAATAGAACAAGAACACCTAAATCTAATATCTAAGGATCTAAAAATATTCATGCTCTATATTTGAACATAAGTACTCCACATATCCTTCTATATAATTTTAATGCATCTTAACCTAATACCATATTTGATTCTCTAAATTACCTTTATATTATTCATTGTTATTATTTGCATAACTGAGGTCAAACCACATAGTAGCACACCTCATTATAACAAAGACCTATATAGCTAATTACTATTTGATACCGAGTATAAATAGAAATACCTAAAGGGGACAAGCCTATCTAGATGTAAAAGGAACGAAGAGATAAGATTGCATCCAGCACTCGGTACCTACACAAGCCTTTCTTCCCGATCTTTTCTCACCCGTTTGCTGTCTTACCAAGCTTCTCATTGTGGTGAGGTCTTGCCCTAGAACTGTCTTAAACGAGCATTTCCTTCTTGTGCGCACCTCATGCTTTGGAAGAACCTCAAGGATAGAGGTAACACGTGCATGTCAAGTGACTTCTGACCAGACTCCATCTCTGAACTTCAACAACAATGAATGATGTCCTTCACATGCGCTGCTCTGCCGTAGGCACTCTAAGAGGCCCCAAAATGAATCAAACCTTTTTTTCTGCCTTCAAGGAATGGACAGTCCTCTTGGTGGCAGGGGGAGGAGGTTAAATAATTAATGATAATAAAGGCAATATATTAAATAGAGATGTGAATGCCATCACGTCTAAGGAAGATGCAGCTCCTATACATGGACACAATCCAGGAAGGTGTCTTGGAAAAGATGTCACTTGAGGCAAACCAGAAAGGATCCATGAATGGAATTTGGGGGACAGTGAGGGACTAGCACTCCCGGCACGAGCCACGGTGCCGAATTCTGGCAATGCCTGTTGAAGAGTGGTTCTCTCCTCTGAGTGCCTTCTGCAACCTGCCAAAACCAATCCAGATTATTCAAGAAATGAGGGCTTCATGGGGCTCCAGTCTGAGGTAAGTCACTTCTCTGGTTGTTTCGTTTGTTAGTCTGGTGTTTGTTTTTTCAGTAAGGACATAAAATTTTTCCTCATTTAATACATTTTGATTTCTAAAGGTTTCAATCTTTTATTTACAAGGCAAGAAGCTCTGATTCTTTCTTTCATATTTATTTCTTCAACTGATCCATCTCATCATTTTGCCTACTAAAAGTTGTGTTATAAGGTACTCTTCTTGGTCCTTTGTCTTCAGAACCATCAGCTTTTGATCTTAGGGTTCAGTGCAGCAGAGGCAAACTGGATTCTTTCTGTCATTCACAGCCCGTCTCTGTGAGATTATCCCTCACCGCTTTGACGAGTTAAACACGGGCGGCACCGCTTTCTAAGAGAAGCTTTAGTAGTTTTCCTGCGGTTCCACATCACTGTTGTGCCTCTGCCCCCAAATGACCCAGTTCGAGAAAGGCACTGTTCCCTCCATCTGGGTCCTGGAATGAAGAAAACCCACCCCCAGATCAGAGCGCAGGCAAGCGGCCGTCAGTGTGGAATGTGAGAAATGTTTCATAAGCCACGACATTCGGTGATCATTTGTCACAGCTGCGCAATCTACCAGAAGTTGACTGTTACAGAAGCCTGCCAGGTAAAGGTGAGTTCAGGGGTAATTTTTATTTGTTCAAATACTTTTTTTCATGTTTTTTTCTTCAAAACAAAAGTACCTCTCTGGCCTGCAAGGAAACTAAACAGTTAAAATAGGACGTTTATCAACACTTTGCAAATTTCTTAGAAGCCCTGGCTCTAACTAAGATCCTCCCAACCTCACCACTCAGTGGGAAAGCCCTTACCCATGGAAAATCCCTGTCTCCTCTAAGTAGACAGGGGCCTCAGTGCTCTTCACGTCTCTGAGGTCACACCAATTATGACTGGAGCCCTATACCTACTTCAGCACCAAAATGGCAGCAGGTGAAGTTGGGACGTTGGAGATCATTGTATTGATGACTCCATAATCTACCTTCTCTGGGGCGCTTCCCTAGCGTGTACGAATCCGCTACTAAAGTGGTTTAAAGTGCTTTCATAATACCCTGTAGGGATCTCGAGCCCTGAAATTAGCATTGTGTTCTAAGGGTGTATTTTATAACCACCTTCTCCAACAAACAATGCGCTCCCAAGAGCACAGGGTCCATCTTATTCCTCTCTGTATCCCCACAGGTAGCACACGGGAGGCACTTAGGAATTCCTTTCCCTGTGCCACCAGCCCTACAGTGATCTGCCTAGCCTTTATGAATGTTAGCGCAGTAGAAGTCCTGACTACAAAGGCAGAGGCTCTCATGGCACACTGGGACCATAAAGAAGGGGGTAACAGAGCATACTTGGTGGCAGGTGTGTCAGTTGGGTCTTTACAGGCGAAGCTGGGTCTTACAAGATAAATAAGTGCTCTTTTGCCCACAGAAGGAAGGAGGAGAGGCGGTAAGAAAATGCCAGTTAAAAGGAAAAACAGACAACAAAAACTCAAATATAGAAGCCAGTGTGGATTCACTTTTTGATCAAGATTATTTTTTATGGTGTGAATAGTTTTCCCATGGTGTAAATAAAGTGAAAGTGATGCATTTAAATAGTAGATCTATGTGTGTTTTAGAGATTTTTTTGAAACATGATTGGGAATACTCCCATGACATAAAATACAAGGTACGTGATATGCGTAGATGAGCACATACTATTGACAGAACAATTCTAAAAACGTATTAAGCCCTTTTTGACATTAAGAGAAGATGCAGTGGCCAATTTAGAATGGCCCTTTGGCCACACCAGTACTTCAGTTCCCACAGCAACTGGGACACCTCGCCCTGCCTACAGCACGCTGCTGGCTGTAGGAGTTGCAGGAAAGCCTGTTCTGCAAGATGGCAGACCAGTTCATGAGAAAGTAACAGTCGGGACCCTGTGGTTTCCTCCAAAGACAGCTGCCGTAATCCCTGCCCTCCTGTAGGCACATGCTGCTCTTCCCATCGAGGGGCAGCTATTTCTCCTCCACTTCACCAGGGCTGGTTTTGTGACTTGCTTTGTCTCACGGACTGTGATAGAGTAACCCTGTGCCAGTTCAGGGCTTTGTTTTTTAATATATTTTATTTATATACTTTTAAAAAGAAGAGAAAGAGAGGGAGAGAAATATGGATCAGCAGCCTCTCAGGAACCCCCAACTGGGGGCCTGGCCCACAACCCAGGCATGTGTCCTGACTGGGAATTAAACCAGCGACCCTTTGGTTTGCAGGCCAGTGCTCAATCCACTGAGCCACACCAGCCAGGGCAGGGCTTTGTTTTTAAGAGGGCTGACCCATTCATCTTTCGCTCTTGGAAACCAGTCCTCATGTGAAAAACCCTACTTCCCTGAGCCCGCCATGCAGTGAGGAAGCCCAAGCTGTCTACACGGTGACACGTGGAGGGACACAGAGGCACAGATGTGCAGGGGAAGCCCTCCACGACCTTCCAGCCCAGCTTAGTCGACAGCCGAATGTAGCCAAGTGAGCGACCCCAGCTGGCAGTATCTGCAGCACGAAAATGGCCCACAGTCCTGCCTGAATTCCTGGCCCAGAGAATCATGAGAAAGCATAATTCATTGTTTTAAGCCACTGAGGTTTGGAATGATTGATTATAAAGCATAGATGACAGAAGCATGCACTTATTATGTACCAGATCCTCTGCAGGCACTTCCCATAGATCGTTTCCTTTAATTCTCATAACAGCCTCAGTGACATCATCCCATCTTCAGAGGAGAACACGCAGGCTCGGACTCATCCGTGGCCACAGAGCGGTGAGTGCCCTGAGGCCTGCTCTCTGCAGAACCTGGGCTCTGAACCGCCAGACTTTCTACGTTCAGAGCCGGGGATCTCAGCAAATGTGCTCCATCTCTATCACCAGAGTGTGGGTTGTAGGAACGCTGTTAGGAACCAAACACCAACTCAAATGCACACTCCAGCCCTACTGCATCCTGCCTCTGGGCAAACTGGGAGACATGCTGGACTGGCTTGGCAGCTGGGGTCAGAGGGGTCAAAAAGGGAAGGGTAAAGGCATCAAAGTTGGAAAAAGAGACATGCAATAACTAAAACTCTTTTTTAATTAATAGACTCTTTTCAGAGTTTTTGGTTGCAGAAAAATTGAGCAGAAAGAACCAACAGTCACCGTATACCCTCCCCTCAGCCCAGTTTTCCCTATTAACATCTTGCATCAATGTAGTACATTTGTTGCAGTTAATGAGCCAATAATAATGATACATTATTATTAACTGAAGTCCATAGTTTACATTAGGGTTCACTCTTTGTGTTGTACATTGTGTATAAGTTTAAGACTGCTTACGCATAGAAAAAGGAATCCCATGTTGATGAAACTTGCTCCTAAACCAGCCCTACTCTGCAGCCAGGCCTTCGCCCATTCTGTTTTCTCCAGGTCTGACCTCCCCGCTCTAGGGCCTTCTGGGTGGTTTGTTCCAGCCTATTCTCCAGCTTGGATGCCACTCCCAGTCCACAGCTTACCTTCAACCTCAGACTTGCCCAGCTCAGTCTGACAAGCCAAGATCTGTGTAGGAGCGTGCTGGCCGTGGCTCTTCCAACACCTGTAATGGAAGGCTGGCCAAAGGGCCCTGACCGGAAGGAGTGTGTACTCCTTTGGAAATGGATTGTAATTCCCTCCTTATCTCCCTTCAGGAGCGGCTTCTCGTCCTGTGACTGCTTTCTGCATGCACACACTGAGATCATGTAGTTTAGAGTCACACCCAAGACATGTACCCCCTTTGCTTGGGACCCTGTAAAACAAGTGTCAGATCAAGGAGGTGCGGTCCCAATTCACCGACCTGCCCCCCTCGGTGCTCCCAGTGATGTGAGTAATAGAGGCTGTGTCTGCTCCATGCAGTCCACTTGTGGTTTTTTCAGCCAATCCGATGAGCAGTCGAAGTCCCTGGACTCGACCTCCTGTGTTACGATTTAATATTTTGATGGATTGCAAAGTCTTCTGTCACTGGCTGGTGATTTACTAACTATTTGTTATGTGTAATGTGTGTGATGTGATTTAGCTCAATTCACAATTATTTGACAAAAGGTATAGTTTTGTAGATGAAGCACCCGAAACTTAGAGAATTAAGTGCTTTGCCCACAATCATACAGCTGAAAACGGGAAAGTGAAGGTTAGAACCAGGTCTACACAGCTCTACAGCCAACATTCAGTCTGTAACCCTTCTTCACCTCCAGGGCAGGTGTTAGCCACCATGCTACCAAAAAGCCCATTAGTTATTCATCCATTAACATTTGCAACCAACTCTCAATGGGATATGAGTTAAGTGCCTACTTAGCAATCTAAGATGCTACTCCTCAAAAACAGAAAGCACACAAGACGTTCTATATTAAATGTTTCTATTTCATGAAGAGTTTGTGTAATGAGGAGGAACCAGGGACACTAATGAAATACACAGAGCCATCAACATCTTTAACACGAATGGAGAACAGCATGTTTGCATTATGATCGGAACCCCATTGATTAGGTCTCACTAAATGTTGCTGTCAGCATCGTTGCCCACAGTGGAAGAGAAAATCTAGCTTGGTGCTGAGCGCACACCAAGCAATAAACAAGACTAACTGCACTAGTTTCAACTGGTTCTTGATGATTTAAAATGTAGCAACATACAGCATTATCACTTGGTATTCCCCATCTTGACAAAAGAGATAATAGAGAAATAGACTAAAACTCCAACAGGAGAGATGGAAGCGAGACAATTATCATCAGATATTAAGAATTATTTAAAGTAGTCTTCTTCAAAAGTCTGATGGAAAAACTAAGTGTATTATCAATAGCATAATATACTATGTTGAAAGAAAGTATAATATAATGGTTTTGTTGTTTAATTTTGCTCCTGATCAAGTTATTGAACCTCGTTTCCTCATCAATAAAATGAGGACAATAATTGTACCAAACCAAAAGGAGTGTGGGAAGATTAAGTACGTTAATATAGATAATGCACTACTTAAACTAGAAAGCCAGTTCTACCAGAATGTTTGTTTTGGAAATACAAATTTGTTCCAATTCAATTGATATGTTAGAGAAGGATCTGGGCACAAACCTCCCTGTCTGCTTACGCCACTTGTGTCTGTGAGAAACACAATGGACCCAGAAAACTGCGCCATCTCAAATGTCTTCCGTGGCTTTTCCTGACTGAAGAGATCTTGAAAATTCCTTAATTTAATTTTATTTGTTTAAAGATTTTATTTATTTATTTTTAGAGAAAGGGGAAGGGAGGGAGAGAGAGAGGGAGAGAAACATCGATGTACGGGAGATCACACAAGCCCCCTACCGGAGACCCGGCCCACAACCCAGGCAGGTACCCTGACTGGGAATCAAACCAGTGACCTTTCAGTTCACAGGCCTGCACTCAATTCACTGAGCCACACCAGCCAGGGCAGATCCCTTAACTATAAAGGTGAAGTCCAGAAAGGTCATGTGGTTCCCCAAGTTTACACCTCTAGTTCAGGGAAAGCCAAGACCAGCTCAAAGTTTCAAGTCTCTTTCTGATGCTTGACATTCTTTTCACTCTTCATTGACTTTCAGCATTTCTCTTCATCTAGAAATTTCCAACCTTGAACTCTCACGGCTTCTCTTTCTAACTGATATTCTCTGGGTTTCCAAGTTTCTCTCTGACAACTCACTTTCTTCTTGGAGTCTTTTAGCAGGGGCTCCATAAGAGTTCCCTTGTAAGGTGAGGCTATACTAGATATTCTAAACACAGTGAGAAACCCAAACCCTTCTAACAGGTCCTCTGTTAGTTTCAGTATCTGTTTTTCTAACAGCCTGGTGCACTGAGCTCAGTCTTGTCCTGCTGTAAAGAAGTCTTCTGATCTAGACTAATTCTTACAATTATCCCAAGTGAACAAAATTTAATAATGTTAGTATATTGTGCCTGCAAGAAATAAAAAATCCTAGCTCATTTTGTGACCCAGAAAAGGAATCTCTCACAATGAAAGGAACATGAACAAATGGTGCTGGGAACAGTCATCTGACAGTTCTAAATTATCCACATGGTCTGAGAGAGCATCCTTGTGGACCTTCAGGGTTTCAGAAAGCAATGTCTATACTCCTGTGAAAAACTAAAATATTGGTCCCAAGTCAACTTGACCTTCTGAAGAATTATTTTAAATGACTCAACAACAGTGGTTCTAAGCTGTGGGAGAGAGTGAGAGCCAAGAATCATAATTTTAAAAATTCTGCAAGAAGCTTGATGGGAGCCTGGTGTTGCTGACTAGTAAGCACATCCTAGCCCGTTTATATTTGGAATTGATAGAAACCTTGTGTGTTTGTGATGGTTGTGAGAAAATGGCCCCCGCTGTATTCCAGAACTTCCTGAGAAGGAAAGAAACATTTGTTTCTTGGTTACATGAAAATAAAGATCTGTGTTTCTTTGTATCTACTGAGAAGAAACTTTTGTCTTCCTGGCTGCCAAGAATATCTAGACCAGTCTCCTTTTCCAATACACTGAAATGTAATTCTTCCTCCCCACCCCTCCTGCCCCTTTTTCTTTTCATAACTGCTTTGGTACTAACTGATGATTTTCAAGGGGCCAAACCAAAATACTTGTGCAGGAAATGGGGGTTTTGATAGCATATGTTGAAAAGGGAATTTCTTATGGATATAGATGGTATAACCAATGGCTAAGCACCAGTGGGTAAGACCCAAACTAAAGTTTCCAAAGAGACATCTAAATACATGCTAATTAGGAAGTAATGTGATGTCAGTAAGTTAGGTCCAGATGTGTTTGCTAAATTCTGGAATCATAAAATTAAGAAAGCTCCTCTTGGAGCTTAAAAGATGTAATTTTAGGAAAAATAAAAAGGCCCACTTTATTAATAAGCTTCAAAAATTATGATAGTTTGAAAAATTCAACTTCAAGAAATTTAGATAAATTCATGAATTCAGTAGCCAAAGGATATGTCACACAAAAAAAAAATCCCATAAAAAGATGCATGCCTCTGAGGTCTAACACATTGGAAAAGCATATCCCATCACAGAATGCCCTTTATACTACAGCAATCTTAAACTCCACCTTTTACTTATTCTTATGTTAATGTTTGTGTGCTCTCAGGGAAACTTGTAAAAATACCTCCATTGAAAGTTAAACATAAAACATTAGGCACTCAAGAATGAGAAGATAAAATAGAGGAAATTTTCAATAAAGACTGAGAAAGCCACAATCATTTGGAATCAACACAGAAAGTCTCAATTTCACTAAACAAAAACATCATCTCACAAACATAAGAAATAAATGTCCCAAATCTATATTCATTGTCAGAAGCATTTATCAGTTTATGTGAAAAGATCTTAGGTTTGCCTAAACCAGTGGTTTCAGCGTGTTCCCTCAAACCTCAGTATCAGCCTCGCCTGGGGAACTGTTAGTGGTGCTAATCCCTGAGCTCCACCCCAGCCTCACTGAATCACAGGCCTGGGGCTGGGGCCCAGGAGTCAGGTTGTAACAAGTCCTTCACCCCAAAGTCTGAGGACCAGTGGTCTAGACCTGTGTTGGCCGAGAAGAAAATTACCGGTGTGGATGAAAAATGGGCCCCATGTTGAACCTGACAAGCTCGGGGAGGCCGGCATGGTGGGTCCTACAAACTCAAGTAACCACAGAGGATGGTCTGAAATTGAAACGTCCTAACTCAAAGCAAGTCACGGTGGGTAGTCCTGTCTTAGGCCAATATCTTCCTCGCCAGTGTAGATCCTTACCTTAACTGAGCCTGTCCATTGTCTTTTTGCATCTATGATAAAATGCCTTTGGAACGTCATAGTAATCCCCTTTTTCCAGAGCCCTCAGGGCACAGTCTTCCACCAGCGCACAAGACCACAGAGCCCCTCACTGTTATCTTGTTCTCCCGCTTAGCATCTCTGTGTGCTGTACCTGTTCACTATCCTGCACGCCCCAGTGTAAGACAAGTGCGTGCAATCCGTTTCACTTTTATCCAATGCCAGAGATTTCTCCAGCTTTGCTTTCTTCCTCCCTCTAATCTATCACCACAGAATGCTGTAACTCCCTTGTGTCTTGCTCTTTGATTCTGATGTATAAGTGGTAAAACTGCCATTCTCCAGAGTATTTTCTCAATCTGGGGAGATTCCGCTTCCTAGCAATTGTCATCAGGTTGGCCCAAGTAAAATTACAAATATTCTCACAGATTTAGATGTTTCTTTTTCTTTTAGATTTTATTTGTTTATTTTTAGACAGAAGGGAAGGGAGGGAGAAAGAGAGGGAGAGAAACATCAATGTGTGGTTGCCTCTCACGTGGCCCCCACTGGGGACCTGGCCTGCCACCCAGGCATGTGCCCTGACTCGGAATCGAACCGGTGACCCTTTGGTTCGCAGCTCGCGCTCAATTCACTGAGCTACACCAGCCAGGGCTTGCCATTTCTTATGTCAATGCCAGCTACATGCCACTATTGAGCATTTGAAATGTAGCTAATCCAAACTGAGACCTGCTGGTAGGTGTAAAATACACACTGGATTTCAGAAACTTACTACAAAAAAAAATAAAGATTTCATTAATGTTTTTCTATTGATAACATGTTGAAATAATAATGATTTCAGTATATCAGGTTAAACAAAGTATATTATTAAAATCAACTAAACCAGGTTCTTTGTTAATCTGGCTACAAGAAAATTTAAAATTACATGAGTTGCATTATATTTCTGTAGGGTACCACTGTCTAGAGCAAGCTTCTGAAAAATATAAAAACTCACTCCACAAAATTCTTACAGAAAATTCTGTAACTTCTTCCAGAATATTTTCAGTGGCAAGGAACCCCCAAATCAGCACTTTCATTTCTGAAGAGGTTTTTCATATATTAAGATTGCTTTGCTGTAACTTCCTGTTTTGGTTTTGGTTTTTCCTTTAGCCTGGTTCTGAGCTCCAGAACTACACAAAATAAGGACCCCCCCCCCTTTGCTTTATGGCAGTGCTTCAGTTTTTTAGAACTTGAACCACTATCAACCATGTGTCTTGTCTTTGTGAGGCTGAAACATCCCCAGTATGCACATTTGTGCATTATATGCACATTGTGCGTATAAGGCATGATTTCAAGGGCTCCTGCTGTCAGGGTTACTCCCCACTAAACGTTCTCCTTGGTAATGTTCTTCATATAGGAGAAATCGTCCGGGTATTGGCAATGGGCCAATGTGATTTCCGGTGCCTTTTCACCGGAGCTCAGCGCACTGTTACCAGGCCCTCTGGGATTATCTAATTGTATAGGGTGTACTTCTGATCACACTAGGTAGGCTAGGCTATGTAACTAATCTGTAGGGACAAGTTTAAGTTATAGAAAATGGATGATAATGCCAATGTTGAATAACCACAGGAATGCAAATGATGCCTGTTCACAGAAATGCAAATGAATCTTGTCTGACAGAGAATATAAATTACTGTAAGTCAAAAATCTCATTTTAAGTGGATTTTAATTAATGAGTTAAATAAAATATTTGACATATATTCATTTTATTTTTGTGATTTTGCCTTTATTATGCCTCTGCACCTTGAAATAGGCTTCCCAGAACACAGTATGGTGCGCCAGCTGTGGTGTGAGCACAGAGGGTCCCAGTGCGTTTGCCTGGCGCTCCCACCTCCCACAGCTCTAGGGCGGTCTAACAGTCTCATCAGCACTGCTGCCGCAGGAGTTCATGGTGAAACAGAGCACTTCGTTCTTCACTGATGCTACTCTCGCTAAACCTCCCCTACCCTATACCTTTTCTCTTATAACTCAAGTGCTACACTTTTTCTTACATTTACGCCTCTGAAATTTAGTGTAGAGCGTCTGAACACATTATTTCAGCTTGAGAAAAACACTGTCATATTGTTCATGTCTTTATCAAAGTGCCGACCAAATGCCAGCACCACTGAGAGCTCAGGGAAGCTTGCAGTAAACAGGACCTGCTTCCTCGGTTGGGTTGGGAGACAGGAAGTGGGGAAAGATTTTCTCTCCAGAATCAGGTCAAGCAGAGACTGATACAGGCCTTGTGGAACAGGACACTTAGTCCATTGGAAGGTGGAACATGCTTTTCTGGAGGAATAATGCAAAATTGTCCACTCTCCTTACATAATGTCATACTTCAATAAAATTACTCTCCTCAAAGAAATATAAAATTGCTAGAACCTCTCCAAGGGCCTCGCAAGGGACCCAGTGAAAGCGAAGGACCCTGAGTCCAAGCTTCCTTGGCTTCCCCATAACTTAGCTACGAAATCAACTAACTTGCTGGCACAGATAAAGTTCTCCGTACCTGGTATTTCCAATTTTAGACATGTGTCACCATTTTTATGTCATTCATTTCTGTGATTCCCTACTCTATGGAAGATACATATAGTTGGACCTCCACAAATGTAAGTTTCACATACACCAATTCAAAGCAGATCAAAAACAGGTTGTTGCTGACTTGTACTATGCACTTAGGCCTATGATGGTTGCATCTGTACTGAAGATGTACAAACAGTAGAAAAACTATTTACATAGTATTTATATTGTATTCAGTATTGTAAGTAGTCCAGAGCTGGTTTACAGTATACAGGAGGATGTGTGTAAATTATATGCACATCCTACACCATTTTATAAAAGGGACTTGAGCATCCTTGGATTTTAATATTCTAGGGGGTTCTAGAACGAATCTCTCAAGGATATCAAGGGACAACTGTATAAAACTCCACGCACCTATTTTTGAGAATCATTTAAAAATTATTCTGAGTTTATTCTGTCTTCCCTTTTAGATGTTTCATGGAGAACTATTTTCAAGTCCCTAAAGTTTACTTGAGTTTTTCACAGAGTAAAACAATGGGGCAATTGCTCTGAAATCAACTGGTAGGTGAAATTGAGGATCAGATGTATAAAAACAAAATGACTGACTTGTAATTAAAAATAACTAATAGTTTGGTGTGGTGATTGTGGTGGGGGGGTGGGGGAGGTGGAGAGGATATGGCGGGGTGAATGGTGATGGGAAAAACACTTACAGGAACTTTCCAGAGAAACCAGTTCAAGGCCCTGGTGGGGGCGATGAAGAGGGGACAACAGTAAAGTCCTAGGTCCCTTGGAGGCCACAATCCCACAGAATATTTACTGGTGGTGATGAGCCCAGCAAGCTCAGATTTCTCACCCTGGTCCTGTTTTCAGCTTCTAATTCAGTATTTTTAAACACGTTTTAAAAATGTCCAAGAACTCAAGTAAAACAGGTCACAAAACGGGCTAGAGAGAGTCGATTTCCCCTTTGCCTCAGTGGAAGAAGAGAACAAGTATCTTGTACTTTCTTGCCTTTTGAGTCCCTTGTCTTCATAGTAACACAAGGAAAAACCTTCTCCCGCAGTCCCTTTCTACCTGCTATAGCCCCTTCCCTTCTTCACAAATCCTCACTCTCCACAAGCTAGGTTGTTCTGTAAGAGGTAGAATGCAATGCTACAAATCCATCTGCACTGTCTTCCCAGGAATTGAAGGCAGGTAATAATGGTCTTTCTGGGGTGCATCTGTGTCGGTGCATGTGTTGATGATCATTTGGGTGAGAAACTGTTATCACTACTGTCAGGTAATTGAAAGGGAGCGTGAGCTCACCACGCCTGAATCTGCGATTCAGCTCAGCCCACTTCTGGAATGTTTGATGACTTAGATGAGCCCCTCTTGCAGATCTAGCCTCCCCTCACTTCATACTGAAGGAAGCAGCCTATATAAGTCTACAGAACTGCATTGGCATAAATATCAAATAATCAGAGCATGTGTTCAGTAAGAGTAAAATCTGGAAGGGTCCCCCCCTTTGTTCTCACTGTACATTGTAACCTGGTAGCATTTAGGACAAAACACCAGCTCCACCACTTGCCAGCTGTGTAACCTTGGCAGATTGCATAAGCTTCCTGAGCCTCAGTTCTCCCTCCTGTGAAATGCGATAAAATAGAACAGCGACATTTACCTTATACGTGATTACAGAGATGATGCATTTAAAGAGTTTTGTGTGCCCGCTTCGGCAGCACGTGCATTAAAGAGTTTGTTCGCTGCCGGCACACCTTCAGTGCTTAAAGGAAGATTAGCTGCTTTATTAACATTTGTCATTTGTCATTTCGTGTTGTAATGACTTTTTAACAGTTATTTTGAAATCTAATTTACATACCATAAAGTTTAGTTGTTGAAAGTGTACAACTGAATGGTTTTTACAGCATATTTTCAGAGTTGCCCAGCCATCACTGTGACCTAAGTTGAGAATGTTTTTACCATCTCGAAAGGAAACTTTGGCTCCATCAGCGGTCACTCGCCTGGGAGCCCCTCCAATCTGATGTTGAATAGAAATGGACAGTGGACAGCCTTGCCCTGCTCCCAACCTTCAGGGGAAAACATTCAGTCTTTCAACATTTAGCATGATCTTTGTTGACAATTTTTTGCAGATTTCCTTTATCAGTTTAAGGAAGGGCCCTTCTATTCCTAGTTTGTCGAGTGTTTTTTATCATCAAAGAGAGGTAGATTTTGTCAAGTATTTTTCTGTGCTTATTGATATAATTATGAAGTTTTTGTCTTTTGTTATTCTATTATTGTGTATTACATTAACTGACTTTCTGATATTAAGTCAATCTTGCACTCTGGAATAAATCCCACTTTCTCGTGGTATATAATCATTTTTATACATTGCTGAGTTTAGTTTTGGTAGCATGTTGTAGAGTGATTAAAGATATGGTTGTAGGCCTTAATTAGGTCCAAAGACCTGGGTGCATCGCACGTGCTGTAGCATGCGTCCAAAGGGGCTCAGAGCTGGATGGATCACATCCTGCTGTTAGTGAGGAATACATGATCAAACTTACATAGAGAAGAAATTCTCCATAAATAGCCTCCTAAATATCAATGGATGGTTTTTAAATAACATAAAGAGAATAATGCATGAGAAAATCAGAAATACCTAGGCCTTGAGAAAGATTAGGGAGTAGTGATAGATCAAACATCTATTCATTCATTTTAAAAGCATGTGCTGATCACCTTCCTGTGCCAGACTCCAGAGAGACACCAAAAAGACTAAGACACCATCCTTGTTTCTAAGAGTTCACAGTCAAAATCAGAGCAATAAACAAATAATTATATTTCATAATAAAAACCACAGAGTAGAAATATGTGTAAGGCTCAGCAGCAGCCCAGTGGAGGGAGTAAGGAAATAGGTAGAAATGCGAAGAACTTTAGATCTTGGGAATCACTCCATAAATTGACTACTTAAACAAGTTCTAGAATTTTTTTATATTACACCGAGCTTTAGAAAAATATATTTAACCAATGCTTATATGGCATTTTATCGTTATGTGCCAATCACCATTCTAAGCATTCTCCAATTGTTAATTCAATTACAATCCAATGGGGGTAATTCTGTTATCGTTCTCATTTTATAGATGAGAAAACTGAGTCTGTGAGGTTAAGAAAGTTGTATGATTCGGGCTGTGGGGATGGAGATGGGATTTGGACCTAGGCATTCTAGTGTCAGGCTCTGTGCTTTTATTGCTATGCCATGCTGCTATAAGAACTTGAATTTCCACCCAATGCTTCTCTGGAAGTGCTTCTAAAACTTTGACATACACACAAGTCCCTAGGGATCTTGTTGAAAAGCTGGTTCTGATTCTGTAGGTCTAGTCCAGGGTCTGATAGTCTGCCTTTCTAACAAGCTCCCAGGTAATGCCAGTGTTGGTGGTTCAGGGACCACACTTTGAGTTTGGTCCTCATTCAGAGATTTTTTTCATGTTCCCTCTTGTGCTCATGGTAAAAGTATGTGCAGACTTTGCATTTTCATCACCACCGTAAGTATTGTGACTCCAACCAGTACCCTGGCCCCACCACATCCAGTATTAAGCATATGAATGGAGCAGGGAAGTCCGCTGGGAGAAAGGTTAAAGAGAATCAGGGAACACGGCTGGTAGGAAGTCAAGAGAGTGGGGCAGAATCAGGGAAGGAGGAAGACAGAAGTCTGAACACAGATACACCCAGGCCTCTTGTGAAAGTTGTGGTGTATGTATGTGTGTGTGTGTGTGCATACATCCCCTTCTAGGTTTTGCCTCCAAAACAGATCATCCATTTCCAGGCTTTATAAACAAAGTATTACATCCATACATGTTCCCTAGTCTACTGGAAAGCATTGCTATTAACACACCTATGAGATAAGGTCATTGTGAGTATCTGCATCATCACTGAGTACATATTCACCTCCTCTACGTGGGGCACGGAAACTGAAATCACAGCCTCCTTTGACCAACAGGACCGACTTTTCTGTATTGTCTCATTTATTTTACCAACTACAGTTCTGTGAAAGTTCCATAAAATTTTGTGGAATCCTGTCTTATTGTTCCTATTAAATAGGCAATTTCTCTTTTCTTGATATAATTCAATACTTATCCCCACCCTTGGAATACAAATTACTTCTTAAGCCTTTACAGAAAAGCGGCCTTACCTCTCTTGAGGAACCTGAATCATGGACCACTCTTGGAGAATCTGGTATATGCCAGCGGATTATCTCACAATCCACAGCAAATTCTAAAAACTTAAAGTCATCCCAGCTCAAGAAAGCAGTTCGAATTAAAATATTATTGCTTATATTTGCACCAAGTGGCAATGTGATATGGAAGCTGAGGTTCGCAGAGTGCTCACCCGCTGCCTAGCACTGCCGTTTGCGCACAAGAACTTCCCGATGCCCGAGCACCCTGCGGGATGGTACTGTCCACCTTCTGCTCCTGACTGGAGGGCATTCTGAGACAGCTGACCATTTTTAGTCCTTACAAATAAAGGGTACACCTTCATCAGTGCCCAATAACAGTTGATATTACCCAATTTTTGTTTACCCAAAACTATGAGTGCCAGAACCTGCAGGCAAAAAGTCAAGATCCAGAGCAACGCTCAGAACCACCAGGTCCTGTTGCCTCTCAAGAGTGAGTGAAGCCCTGGCTGGTGTAGCTCAGTGGGTTGAGCGCGGGCTGCGAACCAAAGGGTTGCCAGTTCGATTCCCAGTCAGGACACATGCCTGGGTTGCAAGCCACGTCCCTAGTGGGGGCCACGTGAGAGGCAACCATACATTGATGTTTCTCTCCCTCTCTTCCTCCCTCCCTTCCCTTCTGTCTAAAAATAAATAAATAAAGTCTTTTAAAAAAAAGTGAATGAAACTGGACAAGAGCCCTTATCAAAAAGAGAATGGTGGCTTAATTTGTGTGTAAGCTGTGCTTTCGAACCAACAAAGAAAAACATGCAATGAGACAGTCAGAAGTTTTACTAGTCAGCCGCAGGAAATGGACCCTGGGTTTTCAAACACAGTCAGAACAAGAGCACCACATGCCTGGCCTCGGCCTCTGCCACACAGGATAGGGACCAGAGGGCTGGGGCCTCCCGTGGAGAAAGCAGATGAGGTTCCAGTCACTGAAGATCAGCTCCATAAGAAATGGAAGTGGGTGCGTAGGAGGGGTCTCAGTGGCTGGGGTCTCCATACAGATAACATGAGCTATTAGAGCTGGAGATTTTTGTGAGTAAGGCAAGGTCTGCCCTGGGTAATTTCACCAGGACAAAACCTCCCCTGCCTATAAGTCCTCTCACTGTGTTCATTTCCCACACAAAGTTTTGATTTCCTGCCTTCCTACTAAAACAACCATTCAACTAATGTTGTGCAGTGACCGCCAGGTGGAGGATTTTGCTTTAAGGAAATCCTTTTATCTTGTTCATAGGAAAGCCAATCCATGAACCCTGCAAGGGAACAAAAGTGGTGGTTGTCTTGGATATCTATTGCTGCATAATAACTTACTCCTTTTGGAGTAAGGAGTAAGTTATTTAGGGGCTTAAAAAGACATTTATTGTCATGGTTTCTGTGAGTCAGGAATCTGGGCACCACTTAGAGAGCCCTCCTCTGGCTCTCCCAAGGCTGCAGTCACGTTTGGGGCTGGGGTTGCCTAATCTCGAGGCTCGACTGGGGAAGGCTGTCCTTCCCAGCACACTTGCATGGCTGTTGGCAGCCTCGGTCCTTGCTAATGGCCGGCCAGAGACGCCAGTTCCACAGGGCAACTCAAAACATGGCTGTCAGCTTCAAAGGGAGAAAGAAAGAGAACCAAGAAGAATAACTGAATCTTGGCAGAAGCATCCTCTCACCTCAGCCCCCTCCATTTGCTGGAGGGGAGTCACAGGACCCAGCCTACCCCTAAGGGGAGGGGATAACACAAAGGCAGGGACACGCCTAGAAGCTGTCTTAGAGGCAAAAGGAAGACAGTGGCAGAGATTTGATGAGGGAAAAGTCTTATCCAACCTTAAGATTATGATTTTGGATACAAAAACATTTCTCTACATCTCTAAGCTGCAAGAAGTCTATCAATAAAAGCATACGAATATGTAAGAAAATGCAGTGACATTTTCTTCCTTTTGTCCACGCTATCTGCGAATCTCCAACAATTTTCCTTCCCTGGCTGCACCATTTAGCCCCGTAGAGTCCCAGGACTGGGGGCCCATCCGTAGCTATGCTAACGGCATTTGCGGCATGTATATAGGGTAACAATGGAACAATTTATCATCCATACTGAGACAGTTTGGAAGTGAAGGGACACCATTTCTAACTAGACAAGGACAGCGGGCAAACCAGGACGCGTGGTCAGCCTGCTCCCTGGCCAAGGCCATGTTTTCAGGGGTGTCTTTCTCCCGCCCTCATCCTTTCCCTCTTCCGCGCCCCCCACCTCACTCTCCACTGTCCACCCTCCCCCGCCACACCACCGTTTCCGAAAGCAAGCTGCAGACAGCGGCATCGTTTGTGGGCAGTGCTCCCCTGTCTGGACGGACGCCCAGGCTGCTCTCCCCTCTCCCGGCTCCTTTGCTACAGCTGCCTTCCACGGTGAGGCCGTATCGCACAGAGGGCTTCCGCCTGGGCTTGGTTTCCACGCCCCACTCAGTCCTTTCACTCTTGCCTTTGCCTGACATTTCTGCCACGTGTGGGTGTGTTTCCTTTCCCACCATCAACAATTTAAGGGTGTGTGAATGTCTCTGTCTGTGGTGTATGTAGGAGGGGTGCACCCACCTGTGGTGTATGAGCCAAGGTGTGTCTCGGTGCATGTGGTATGTGCACATGTGTGCACATGTGTGTATATGGAGTGTTGCTGGCCAGGGTAGCAGACACCGGAAAGGACTAAGAGTGACACTGTCAGGACAGTTACTAGACTTACCGTGGTGACCACACTGTGAGGCGCAGACATGTTGAATCACTATGCTGCACCCCTGCAACTAATATAATATTGTATGTCAACTATACTTTAATAACAAATAATTCTAAAAATAATATTGTCAGTATTGATGGCTTAATTTTTCATTTTTATAAAGCATTACTTAAGCATCTCTAGGTGTAGAATATTTATTGGCAAATGCACCATCATCTTGTGGCATTTTTTAAAGGATGCTTTTAGAAGTTAATGTACCACTGAAAATATGTACTCTGGTGTTTGCCCCTAATCCAGGTGTAGAAACTTTGTTACTAAAATTGAATATAAAAATGAGGAACTACTGACATCACTTACCCAAAATGCCCAAGTCTGGTCCCTCTCTAGGGAAACAAATTTTTACAATCTCCTTACTATCACCAGCAGGTAGACATTAACCACACCATTGGTAGATGAATGAAATTCAAAAAATGACATCCGCAAGCTGAGTTATGTATTAAAATAATACTCTTTCCCATTAAGTCAGTCTTCCTTAATAAACATCCTTTAAATCATACTAAGAAAGCATGTCTATAAAAAGGAGAATATTTTCTTAAAACGAAACAAAAAGTTCTTATGCTCTTAATAGCAATCATTTCTAGATCATAAACACAAGAGCGATCCACACTGAAATGAATAGTTATAGTTTCTAATGATCTGGAGAAGCCATATGTCTTTTTAACTGTTTGGTCGTTCAACAGAGATGAACACAAAAGTGAAATCTTTTCCTTTTTCTCAACACATTCGAGTTGAATTGGCAATGAATGTGAAGTCGTTTTTCAGAGCTATTACAGAGTGCACGTACAGTATTACCAAATACAGTCTAGACTGCTATTTGTTTTGCAGCAAAGAAATGTTTCTATCATATGGTCCTTATCAAGAAAATTAAATAGAAGGATTGATAACTGGTGGATAATATTCTCTCATGAGCTAGCTTTTAAATGGGTCACACTGTTCTTCATTTTATCGGGAACCGAAAATAGATGCCCTATCAACAATGTTTGTGAAAAATAGCACATTATCTGGAACTGACTAATGGGGGTGGGGGACAGTATATTCCTTTATAAATTAAGCCTCTAGCAGAACCATAAAGTTTTTACATCTGACAGGAGCTTTATAACTCATCTATTCCAAGCCCCTCATTTTCTATCTGAGAAAACAGACATCCAGAAATATTGAAAGACCAAAATATAACAACTATTTATTGTCAGAATTATAATTTCAGGGGTAAAAATTTCTGTTTCTACATTGTATGTCATTTGTCTGAATAAAAGAGTGGGGAAAAAAAGGAGAATTTATCCTTAGACTATTTTCTCTAAAAAATATCCCTCAAGATCCTATAGCTTCTTTTACCCTGATGAGTCCTAACTATAAAAGTTAATGAGTTGATACAGAGGAAAACAAGGCAGAGAAGTGATTTCCCAAAATAAAACGGAAGTAGCCCTTTTCTCCCCACTCTCAGCAAACAGGACCTGGGCCCTCCAGGGGTGCTGAGCCACACCTGGTCCCCTGGGCACAGACAGAGAACACAGCCAATCCTAGAAGGCTGCACCGCAGTTGTCACTTCTGCGTGGACCCAGTGGGAACTGTGGCCTCAGCTCCAGGTACTTCCGTCCAGCAGAGAAAGAAGTCAGGAAAGGCTTTTCTCTCCCGGCTCCAAAGGGTCCATTCACTACTCATCTCCCTGTTCCTGCCTTCCCAGAACCAAGTTTACAATCAAGCACTTTTGGTCTCAAGGCAGCCCCCAAGAGCAACTTTTGAACAAGATGGGATTTCTCCCAGAGCCAGATTGCCTTGGACCTTAGGCCACTCACCATTTACTAAAGGCATCGCAGGTTGTATTTCTTGTATTTCAGGCTGGGGGCAGGGGTGGTTCTGAAAGTGAAAGTTTTGCATCCATGACACATTAAATCAAGTTCCCGTTGAGAACAACCTTTCTCCTGTCTCCTGCTAAGAACCATTGCGAAAAACAGGAAAATGAACAGCTGGAAGGCTAAGCAATTAGTGCTTTTTTTTTTCCTATGTACTTGATCTCCTACCTCTCAGCTCAAGGATATACAGGGAGACTCTGGGCTCTGCTATATTCGTAGCTGGTAGAAGTCCCTTGATAAATTAACAAGAACCGAATTAATATCAGTGCTCTATAAGGTGAGGCCCGCAGCACCTCTCTGGCAGAGATAACTTAGGATGACCCAATTATAATTATAATGAAGGGCAGACTAGGATGATATTTCCAATAGAATTTTGAAAATTAAAAGATTGTGCAGCAATGATAACCCACATAGAAAGAGCAGCCAACATTTACTGAGCACTGTCTGGCAGACACACAGTGGTATTTATGAACGGGATCTTTTTCATCCCCGCAACAGCCTTAAGAGGTAGGTTCGATTGCTATCTCCACTTGAGGGATGAGGAAACAGAAACTTAGAGAGGATGCATAAGCAACTGGTCATAAGTCAGACAGCCAGTGAATAGTGGAATCTGGCTTTGAACCTCTGCAGTCTGCCTCCAGAACCCGCACTTTTAACTGTTCTTCTGTTACTATACAAGGAAGACATTTATCAAGCTACAATGTCTTCAAGTATTTTAATATGAACAAAATTATTTAAAGTCCAGAGTCAAAAGAGTTATAATGGCTCCAAAGTTGAAAATAAGATCTGCCAAAATGGGTCAAGGCCTAGAGGGAGATGAAAGTGGGCGAGCCCGCCCAAGACCAGAGAGGAGGAGGAGGATGTCGGAGGGCTTAGGAGAGGAGGGAGAGAGAACTCTGCTGTGTTTTCTCTTTATTGGAGACGGCCTGGAGTGAGTTTCTCCTTTCCCCAAAAGCCCCATTCCAAGTAAGGAAAGCTAAATAAATTCACAAGGTCTGCTCACATTGCGATTCAGTCTCTTCGTTCTAATCTTGCAAATGTAAGGAGTGATTAAGAAGGAACTGGGAAGGGGAGGCCTGGGGAGCACCCCTTCTGTGCCCCACTCCCGAATTCAAAATGTGTGCTTGGGCGTGGAAAATCTCCACTCTGAGTTTGTATCTTTTCACGAGAGTCAGGCCTGGGTATTTGGTTTCTGAGAATGTTCCAAAGATGTTACGCAGCTGGGGAAATGGTGAACAAATATTGGAACAAATACCAAACTTCAAATTAACCAAATTTCACATTAGGAAAAAAAATCACCTAGTTTATTTCCATGAAAAGGCCTATTTTAGAGAAAGAACAGCCTTTTCCCCCAATTTGTGTCTTCATGTTGTTGTTCAATCTTGGGTTTGCACATCTGAGAAGCTCTAAGATTTAGTGTTATTTTATGCAAATAGTTTCTAAACTTGGGTAATAGGTTTCACTGTGGTGGAGAAGATGGAACGCCCCCACACACAGCATTCAGTTGAAGTGTTCCCAAATTCCATTTTCCGCTGAACAGCTATTTAATTCATTCAGCGGTGTTTGGGCTAAGAGTTTGCCAACTCTTGTACCAAATAGTGACAGTTTTATTACAAATTGCAAAATTAGAAAAACACAGGTATAAATTTCACAGATTTCTAATATATTTATTTTAGCATATGATAGATTTCGGTTTGCTACATTTCCTTAATTTTACATGTTGAGAATTTGCAGGAATGTACATTGGGGATTACAAATTGCTTTCCAATAATTCCTTTATTAAACAAAAAGTTACAACATTGGAAATGTATCCTGTGCTCATTGGTGTACTTTATGTTTAGTCAGACAGTGTGGCTTTTGCTGACTTAAGAAAGGCCACGGACCTACATACATTCAATCTCGACTATATAAATAGTCCAGTAATCTTCCAAGGCATTTCTTAAGTCATTAATAACAAATTCTGCACTGTGCTTTAGAGAAACTGAGTGGGCTTAGACAACGACATTATTTCATTTCCAAAAGCACATGACAGATTATGCTTTTGGAAATGAACACAGTTTGACCCAAATGAAAAAATGTTTATTAATTTCAATGCACTATGAAAGAAATTGCAGACTAACAAAGCAACAAGAAATAAGTGTTGAACGCCTTCTGTGGGTCACTCTTCAAATGATCTGAATGCTGGATACAATGGCTCTCAGGATACTTCTAGAACAGCCACCCCTCCTGAAGTTTATAGTCTAGCTGAAGGGTGGGGGGCCGAGGGGCACAATTAAGCCCTGGGTGGCAGGAGTCTGCGTTAAGTGTTGCCATCTGGGAAGGAAAGGCCTGAGCAGGCCGTGTGCATAGCAGGGGAGGGACAAGGAGGGAAGAGGAGGGGACAAAAGGGAATAGGAGGGGAGGGGAGAGAAGGGGAGGGGAAGGGAGGGGAGGGGAGGGGAGTGAGTCCCTGCCTCAGCTTGTATGTGGAGCAGGAGATACACGTGTACTAAATAGCTTTTATTAACACAACGGATGTGATGAATTCTGTGCGCTGTGAGTGGAGTGATCTTACTGAGGAGAGACTGCTCCCATTTGTGGGGATCAGAGAAGGTTTTTTCAAGGAAGTGAATTTGAATTAGACTTTAAAGAATGGGTAGGCTCTCGGGAGGCAGGGATGGCAGGGGAGGATTTCTGGCAGAACAAAGACTTGGAAGCAGTAAGACTCAGGGCGCATTTAGGGCACAGCAGGTAGCACAGTGAGAGAGCAGAGAGCAGGAAGAGAAGCAGAACTGGCAGGCAGGTGTACCGGGTTTTCAGAAGGGCATTGGAAGCCTTGGAATTATAAAGCTAAGTTTTCCCTAAAGCAAAGATACAAGTTTCTAAGATGCCTTGACTAAATGTTAAACCATTAATACAATGTGAGAAAAATCTATTATTTTGCTTCTGAAATCTCTACAATCAGATGTCTCCCAAAGGCACAATTAGTATTTGGAATATGCCTGAGGCAATTCCTGTTCTCTTTAATGTTCCATTTGCCATTGGATTATTTATTAGGTGTTCAGAGAGTTCAGCGGTTCTCCTCCAGGTGCCTAGGGTAAAACAGTGCAGACATCTCTTCTGCCATCAGCTTGCAATATTACAAGGTAATCATTTTCTATCACAGAAAATAGAAGTTTTGCCGTGTGTTGCAGCTACGCCACACCTAAGAGCTCTATGAAAGATGCTGCTTCTCTAGGGCAATCATATACAGACATTTTCTGGCTGCAGGTCAGTTTAATACAGTTCAGAATACAAGGCAGGGCAAAGATGTGCAAATTGAAACCCCAAAGCAGGTTTATCCTAAATAAGCAGGATTCACCTGGATACTGGAACTCCACATAACTCCTTGACTGGTTCAGGATTACTTTTCCCAGTTGAAACTATTTTGCTGCCAAGAACAGATTTCTCCAAAGTCAGACTTTTATGTATTCACCATCTTGACGGATTACAGACATTACAAATATATGTTCTTATATTTTCTCAGCTACGGAATTGGTCTTGTGTATGACCCACGGTTTCTGTGAAAGACCACTGTCATTTTCTTTCAAACACATTGGGCTTTTTAAAGTGCATCTTCTAAGATTTTAACCCATTAATATGAGATACTATGGGTTGGAAAAAATATAATATTTGTGTTTTTGAGTTTTCCTCCAGTAATTGAGACACATATGATTTAAAAGATGGGGGAAGTAAAGTTTTAAAGAAAATCAATTTTTCACCTACAGCACTTGGCGTGAGCCCTCCACCTTTTCTAACAGCAGATTTCCGTGATGCTGTTTTAGCACCATTAAAACTGACCTCATTGACTTCTGGTCAAGATGGCAGCACAGGCAAATGGCTCACCTCCTCGCACAACCACAACAAAATTACAACTAAGCTATTAAACAACCATCACTCAGAACCATCAGAAACTGAGTTGAACGGAAGTTTGAACACCTACAGAATTAAAGAAACCACGTCCATCCAGACTGGTAGGAGGGGTGCAGATGTGGAACGGGCTGGTCCCATATCCACAGGTGGTAGATAAAAATTCAGGAGGGGTATCTCGGGAGTGAGGAGTCCCAGCCCCACACCAGCCCCCCAGCCCAGGATTCCAGTGCCAGGAAGATAAGTCCCCACAACTCTGGCTGCAAAAACCAGTGGGGACTGAGTTGGTGAAGGAAACTTCTGGAGTCCCAATCAGTTCCTCTTAAAGAACCCACACACAGACTTACTCAGACTCACTCCCTCTCAGCTCCAGCAAGAAGTATTCAAAGTCAGGGACCTATAGTCAAGATTGTTCTACCCAGCAAAGCTACCATTTAGAATTGAAGGGCAGATGAACAGCTTTCCAGACAAGAAAAAATAAAGCAGTTCATCACCAAACCGTTATTATGTGAAATGTTAAAGGAACTTAAGAAAAAGAAGAATATCAAAACTATGAACAATAAAATGACAATAAATACATGTCTATCAATAACTGAATCTAAAAAACAAACTAAGAAAACAAGAAGAACAGAGACAGAATCATGGATATAGAGAGCATTTTGATGGTTGCCAAATGGGAGGGGTGTGGGGGAATGGGTGAAGAGGTGAGGGGATTAAGAAGTACAAATAGGTAGTTAAAGAACAGCCATGGGGTTGTAAAGTACAGCATAGGAAATGGAATAGCCAAAGAACTTATATGCATGACCCATGGACATGAATGTTGGTAGGGAGATGGCCTGAGGGAGTAGGGGTTGCTGGGTGGAGGGGGATAAAGGCAGAAAAATTGGGACCACTGTAATAGCATAATCAATAAAATACAATTTTAAAAAACTGACCTCTTCCATATATGTCCATGTGTTGACTGCCTAAAGCAGCGATGTTCAATCACTATGCCACAAAAATTTTTAAAACATGCAACACCTGACTATTTAGTCAGGGGCCCCAACTTCTTTTCCCTTAGACTGTCAAATAAAATAAATTTTAAAAAGACAACAGCCAACACAACAATAGCCATTCAGTGTGAATGAGTCAAAATTATACTTATTTTTCTGTCAGAACGGCAAAAAATATATTTTTGGGTGTGCCACGGAATTTTAGTAATTAGTTTATGTGTGCCAGGAGATAAAAAAAGGTCAAGAATCACTGGTCTAAAAGACAGCCAAAAGAGTATTTCTACCAAGTCATATTTCTATCAGGGGCTTAGCAGCTCAAAAAGTAAAAAGTTTTAAGAATTCTAAGTGTTGTGGTAATATTTCCAAAGTGAACAATCCCTCATATTTTTCAAGAAGCTATTCTGAGTGAATCTGAAGCCCCTTTGGTATAGACTGAAGCCAGCTTGGCAGGGGCAGGGTGGGGGTGGGGGGGTACTGGAAGATGGGAGCTCCCAGTGTTCTTCTGTCTGCTAGCAGTTTAGACGTTCTACGGCCAAAGAGACCTAGATGATCTTGGTAAGTGGGGTCCATGCTATTGCGCCCCACCGTGCGTGGTCCCCATGGCCACTGCGTTCCTGGGTTCATATGTCAGCACTAGGGTGATTAATAATGAGGCTGGCTGACATGGACCAGCTGGGTCATTCTGGCCGCTCAGTCGTTGAGTGCCTCTTCTGTGGACACTCCCTTATGGCTGCTGACCTGTGATACAAAGGTCTTGACCTCCGGGCCACTCCACGTGTCCATCCACATGCATCTATGCTTTTATGATCTTTTTCCTTCTAGACGCCTGACCAACTGGCCAAATCATTCACTGTTTCCCATGATTCTCATTATTTTCTAGCCACGGGCCACTTCCAGTGAGTGAGCCTGTGCACTGGCCATGGCGAGATTTTCTCTCACCACCCTCAGTCCAAGCCCCTCTGTGTGAGCATGCTGCAGGGCTGCCGTCCATCTGCAGTCTGCCCCGCCTACCCAGCTCACCGTCTGCAAAGAAAGTTCAGGCTGCCCTCCACCCCCGACCTGGGATCCCCTATACAGCCAGAGGGGGAAGCCGAGGGAGGGCTGTGCTGCAGTCGCAGGTGCCATGGGATTTGGATTGCTGCTCATGTTGTTTGCCTGTGCTCAGTCCTGGACGTACCTGCTTCATCGTCTGATGATTGTTGCTATGCCATCCTGACCTTATGACCTAATGGATCTTCCCAGTTCACAACAGACAGATCCAGCTGAATGGTCATTTGGTGTTCATGGTCCATCATTCTGTCTCTGCCACTCCAGGAGATGTTTTTGAAAAGGCATCTAATTCTGTACTGCTGGTGAAATGGCATTACCCCAGAACTCCAGGAGACTGATTTGTGATTCTTCCACTAGGGATTGCCTGAAATTCCAGATAGTGTCTTTTCCCACCACCGATGTGCCCCAGACCTGCTGCAGAGACCTTCACTACTCTGGCCACATTCAAAGCTGGTAAGTAGCCTGTTGCTCTACTCAGTATTAGAGCCGGAGCAGCATTCGCAGCTGTGTGATAGGCTGCTTCCAGAAACCAAAGAGGCCCAACAGGCATCGTGATCCCTTCTTTGTGGTAGAAAGGGCAAGGTGTAGCACTTGGAGATGTCCTGGCACATCCCTGAACCCCTAAAATCATACATATATGGCAACTGCTCCATCTACCATGTTCCCTGAGATGCCAGAAGACTCTCTGCATTGCACTGTAGGACTGGCTTTCCTCTGGAAGAATCCAGAAATTCTTCTTTCCTCCAAGCCAATGGCCAAGCTAGAGAGTGCATAAAAACACATTTGAGTGCTTGAGGAAATGTAAGTTCTCTGGCCCTGCCCACAGATTCTGATTCCAAATATATCTGTGCGAACCGAGGAATCTGCATTGAGAAAGGACCCAGGTGCTTCTGATGGACTTGAACAAGCTCCGGTCTGTGCCTTGAACATGCTGTTCGCTCTGCCAGTGATGCCTCTTTTCTCCCTGGCCAGCTCCTACTCGTTCTTCAGGACTGAGCTCCAACAAACGTCACCTCTTTTGCAAAGTCCTTCCCAACTCTCCCCAGGATGGAGTCAGTCTAGCCCCTCAGGATACAGACATTTTAATGCATCTTTCCATTTCCATAGTTATTTGTGGGAAGTCTTCCCCAAGGCGAGAAGCTCCTTCGACACAAACACTTTCATTCACCTTTTCTCTCCAATGATCACCCCAATGCCAGGCACGTGGTAGCCACTCACAACGCACTTCCTGGATTGATAAGTGCCCATCCTGGAGATACAAGCATGAAAATGGTAACTATGAATTGTTTGAGTTCACATTATAAGAAGTTTGTTTTATTTTCTCACTAAATGAATAGTATTGTATATGCTTTCTCCAGAAATCTCATCATATACTTTTCTTAATCCTTTCATGTAGTTACCAAATAAGGCCCTAATCCCTCAAGGGCTAATATTGGATCAGCTCTTCAAGTCTTTTTCTAAACAGATCACAGCTTTTTACCTGACCAGTTCCAGGAATAATTTCTGATGAGTTTCCCATCCATTTCAATATGGTACTTCTTTTGCTAACTAACCATTAATTTGCTTGCCCTGAGCCACTTTGAAGGGTCGCAAGTCCATCCTCTGCGGATCCGTGTCTCCAACAAACCACAGCATGACGGGGACATCCATCTTCACTCCACCTCAGCTCTGTAAATCACCCAAAGATAAATTTACTTCAGCTCCAGCCAGAATCAAGTTGTTGATGTTGGTGGTGACAGTGGGGGCGGCACTGTAATGCCCTTTGTAAATCCTAGGATCCATTTTAGAAAACAGCAGAATGCCAATGTGTTAATGGAACTCTCCAAGGTGAACGCTATTGGTATTTAGAAAAAATGAATCAAAGAAATTAAAACATGAGAACAAAAGTTGACGCAACACAAAAAATTAAATGAATGCTTCACAAACAGCCTAAGAAGCTAAGACTTTGACCTGAGTCCTGTTTTGTTGTGTGGTATTTATTACCTTGCCTATATTTAACCTATTGAATTGTTCTAGGTAAACTCAACGAAAGTTACAAAGCACATTTTCTTCTGCGGTACTGAACTATTTTTTCATAATAATAAAGAACCGTCATAGCTTGATTCAGCCAAAAGAAGCTCCTAGTACATTGAAATAAAATAGTCATTAAAAACTGGGTAACAAAATGAAAAAATACTCATACATGGAGCTTTCTGTATAGTACATACTAGCAACTGTCCTAAAAGAAAAACTATTTTTATTTTTGAGAGTATATACTTCACTAAACAAAATTACAGACATAAGATGTCTCCTGTAGATTCAAATGTATACTATCACCAAAAGAATAATGTAAAATTTTCATTTTTTTTATTATATTTTATTTATTATACTATCATAGTTGTGCTGATTTTCCCCCCTTGTTCACCCTCCACCCAGCACCCCCTACTCCCTCAGGCCACCTCCCCACCTACATTCACGTCCGTGGGTTGTGCGTGTAAGTTCTTTAGCTGCTCCATTTCCTATACTGTACTTTACATCCCCAGGGCTATTCTGTAACCACCTATTTGTACTTGTTAACTCCCTCACCTCTTCACCCATTTCCCCCACACCCCTCTCATCTGGCAACCATCAAAATGCTCCTTGTATCCATGATTCTGCCTCTGTTCTTGTTTTCTTAGTTTGTTTTTTAGATTCAATTGTTTATAGATAAGTATTTATTGTCACTTTATTGTTCATAGTTTTTATCTTTTTCTTATATAAGCCCTTTTAACTTTTCATTTAATAATGGTTTGGTGATGAACTGCTTTATTTTTTCTTGTCTGGAAAGCTGTTTATCTGCCCTTCAATTCTAAATAATAGCTTTGCTGGGCAGAGTAATCTTGGCTGTAGGTCCCTGCTTTTCATGACTTTGAGTATTTCTTGCCAGTTCCTTCTAGCTTGCAAAATTTCTTTTGAGAAATCAGCTGACAGTTCTATGGGAACTCTTCTGTAGGTAGCTAACTTCTTTTCTCTTGTTGCCTTAAAGATTCTTTATCTTTAACCTTTGGCATTTTAATTATGATATGTCTTGGTGTGGGCCTGTTGGAGTCCATCTTGTTTGGGACTCTGTGGTTCCTGGAATTGTATGTCTATTTCCTTCACCAAATTAAGGAAGTTTTCTTTCACTATTTTTCAGACAGATTTCCAAGTTCTTGCTCTTTCTCTTCTTCTGACACCCCTATGATGAGAATGTTGGACCTCTTGAAGTTGTTCCAGAGACTCCCTATACTATCCTCATTTTTTTTTCTTCTTTTTTCTTCTTGTTGTTCTGATTGGTTGTGTTTTTTTGTTTTTTGTGGGTTTTTTTCTTTTGCTCCCTTATGTTTCAAATCATTGATTTGATTCTTGGCTTCACCCACTCTACTGTTGTTTCCCTGTAAATTGTTCTTTATATCAATTAGTGTACCCTTCACTTCTGACTGGATCTTTTTTATGCTGTTGAGGTCCTCACTCAGTTTTTTCAGCATCCTTATAAACAGTGTTTTAAACTCTGTATCTGATAGATTGTCTATCTCCATTTTGTTTAGCTATTTTTCTGGAGTTTTGATCTGTTCTTTCATTTGGGCCATGTTTCTTTGTCTCCTCATTTTGGCAGCCTTCCTGTATCTGTTTCTATGTATTAGGTAGAGCTGCTTTGACTCCCTGACTTGGTAGTGTAGCCTAATGTAGTTCGTGTCCTGTAGGGTCCAGTGGCACAGCCTCCCCTGTTACCCAGGCTGAGTACTCCAGGTGCACCCTTCATGTGGGCTGAGTACATCCTCCTCTTAGAGTTGAGCCTTGGTTGCTGTTGGCAGATCAATGGGAGGGATTTAGGCAGGCCAATGAGCTGCAAAAATTGGCTGTGACCACTTAATTCTTGCCTCCATGGAGGGTCAGCTGTGCCAGGGCAGGGTGGTAGTGCTCCAATGTGGTCTATAGCTGTCTACTGGGTGCACTGGCCCCGGGTGGCAGAGGCCAAACTCAGCCCCCTCCTGTGTTTTGTCTGAGGAGAGTCTGCCTGAGCTATAAAACAATCTGAGATGGCTGCTACTTGTGCTAGGTATGGAGAATCCCAGGTGAAGCAAAGCTGTGAATCTAGGCTGGCTTCTGCTAGTGCTGGACCTGGGGCTCACTGAGGCCAACTGTTGTCTGTTTGAGAGGATTTAGGAAGTTGTGAAGCATGAGCCAAGACCAGCCATTCATATGGAAAAGCAGCTTGGATGGGCCTGTAAGTTGGGTGGGACAGAGTCTCTAGGGATCTCCAAGGCAAGTCAAACAGTGTTAGCCAGGTTGATGGAGTCTCAGATATGGCTCCAGCTTGCCGGCTCTATGAGAGGAGGACCCAGAAAAGGGACAATGGCTTCTGCTCACCACGATGCCAGATACCTAGTCTCTCCCCATATACCACTGGTGCCCTTCAAGCTTCCACCCGAGCACTGGAGCTCAGAGGAAGCAAGTCTGAGTAGATTAGTCCATGTGTGTGTTCTTTAAGAGGAACTGCTCGGGGCTCCAGCAGTTTTTTCCACAGACTCAATCCCCACTGGTTTTTGCAGCCAGAGTTCTGGGGACTTATATTCCTGGCTCTGGAACACTGGGCTGGGGGGCCTGGTGTGGGACTGGGACTCATCCCTCCCAAAACATCCCTCCCAAATTTTTACCCACCACATGTGGGTGAGGGACCAGCCTGTTCTGCATCTGCGCCCCTCTTACCAGTCTGGATGAATATGTTGCATTCAACTCAGTTTCTGACAGTTCTGAATGATGGTTGTTCTACAGTTTCGTTGTAATTTTGATGTGGTTGTTTGAGGAGGTGAGTCATGTCTGCCTATACTACCATCTTGACTGGAAAAAAAATGTTCTTCTTAATAAAACATATAAAATGATTTAAAAGATATGTACCATAAAATCGCACTAGAAAAGCTCCCGTTTATTTGAATACAGTCTCTTTAAAATTTCTTTGCCTTCTATGAATAGATATTTGTACCTAAAAAGAAATTTGAATTCTAGAAGAACAGGAAGAGCTGGAGTGTAAATAGAGGAACAGATACATTTATCTTTTTTACCACTTTTAAAGCCCTATATGTTCCACTAGTGACTAGGAATTATAGCATTTTCCCCCCTAATTTGAAAAGAAAACAATGAGCTATGGAAAAATTCCCAGTATAATCAAGCAGAAATTTACTGAAATGAACCATGAAAAAAAAAATTAACGATGTAAGAAAATAGAGATTTTAATAGTAATCAAATCTTTACAGCTTCTAAATTCTGCTCCTGGAATAGTAGGGGAACGGATGGAATATGCAAAACTATAATGAAAAAGGAATGAATCTTGCACCAACCACATAGTTGCTTAAAGTGACAATTTGTCAGATTAATTAACAGCCCTTTGGGCCAAATAGAAACAACGGCATTACAGAGACATATTCTTCTACTCTTGATTCAGGCATTTCTTACCCTCTTACCAACAAAATAAATATATATCTATAAACATATGCCTATCTATCACAATGGCATTAAAAATTGATGTGTAGTGCAATGGTATTGAATCATGCATTAGAAATTAATTACATTTTTGCGAAGGACTTTTTCCTTCTTGTGGGCTGTAAAATTAAAATATTCGTAGGAGGAGTAGCATCCATTTCTATCATCAGAATGAATATCTGTTTAGCAGATACTTTTCCTCTGTGACATAAGTTACAAAAGAGAAAGTGAGAAGGATGGAAAGTGAGGGAAGTGGAGAGAAATGGAGGTAGAGGCTTCAAACATAAACAGCCTGCCAGACACTTCCTGACAACTGGCATCTGAATGGCTTGCCAATGCTCGAGTTTCGGTGCAAGCACGGTTCCCATAGCAGATGCCGTGGGTTGCTACCACCAGCTACTTAGAAGACAAAGACAAGACCGAATTCTTATCAAGGTGACAAAGTTGGGCATTTGTAAACTAAAAGTGTGCACAATGGAAGTTTCCTTAGTGAAAAGAATGCTATTGCTCTCTGCTGTCTGATTTGTTCAGATCTCAAAAAGAAATTTTGATCTAACATAGAAACTGCATTAATGTTTTATTGAATCTAATTTGCTTCACCCTCACACCCTGAGAGGGGGAGTTCAGTGTGCCAGACTGTTTCTTTATGGTTAGATGTGCACAGCCCTATCCTTTCCTAAGAGTCATCGTTAATTACTCCATTAGCAGAAAGATTGTGTGGTGGTGGTTTTCTCTAGGTATAACGGTCACAAGTTAGCCAATGAGATTGTACGCTGATGATAAAATGTTATCTTTTCAAGAAATAAAAATAGACACTTGCAGCTACAGACAGACTTTCTCTACTAAATGATTCTACTCCATCACTAAGGAGCTCTACCCTGCAGCAACCACACCTGAAAAAAGTTACTTTGTTCCAAGCCCCAAACCAGGATTGTTTGGAAACTTGGCCAGTTACGGAGAGGTGGCAAGTTCTGGGTAGAAAACCAGTATATGATGTTCAAAAGTGACCATCCCGTTACAGCTACTATTCCAGGCAATTTCAAATACACATCCTAAGTCAGGATGGTCTGGAACTTGCAGGGGGAAAAACTAGGCCCCGTATGACCGCTACCAAACAGAGAACCCCCCACCCCAGACACGCATTCAGTCTGGTTCTAGTTGGCCCCTATCTTTCTGCCATCCATACTTGGTAGTAAAAGGTAGTAATTCTTCTTCACAGTCCTTGAAGTAGATTTCTCTAAGCCTCACCCTGCCTACCATACCACTAATATGTTTGCTGGCATGCAGAGAATTTACTTAAAGGGGAAAAGATGCTTGGATCCTAACCAATATTTACACAGCAGCTGGGTGCAAGTCCTTCAAAGGATTGAAAAATGTGCATATTGTTGATCTACCAATTTCATTTCTAATAATTTTTCCAAAGAAAATAACTAAAGATTTGTGCAAGGATTTAGCTACAAGGAATCTTATTATAGTTTTTTTAAATAATATTAAAAATAAGCAAAAAACCTGAATATACAGCTCTATAAAATCTTTAATTTGGGGTGAACCCAAACACACTAGAATATTTTGCTACCATTTGATAGTAATGACTATTTCTAACTGAACAAGAAAATATTTATCTTACAACATCAGATGGAAAAGCTTGAAACGCAACATTCTGTACTTTATAAACTGGAAGGGAGACAGAACTGAAAGGACCCGCACACTGAAGGATTGTATGAGTGATGGACTAACGACTACCTCCTATAGGCTTCTGTTGACTCTTCTACATTTTCCAAACAATCTGCAAGAAGTATGTATTTGTTTTCCATTCAAGAAAAAAAGCATCTTACAAAATAATAAAGTAAATTTGGGAATGTAGGTATCAACCAGCAGAAGCTCAGAACTCTGGGAGAACCAAGGCCTGCAATTTAAGGTGTGTGTTGACTTATACTGACTTATATTGCATTAAACAGAAATGTGTGCTATTGCTAACACTTTCGTGTTAACAATTTACAATGTTTCAATTCCTTTAAGTGATTGAAAACACGTATGTTTTTCAGGAAGTTTTGGATAAGTATTTGGATGGTGTTGGTAGGTTCAAGCAAACAGCCAAGTATAAAATGTTGGCCCCAGGAATAAAATGTAAATAAGAATACTAGGTTTCAACCTGCAGGTGCTGTGCTCAGAATTCCTGAGGGTAAAAATGGAGGTTGACGATTCCTTTGACCTTGTACATGCACTGACTTTTCATCTCCCCCCACCACCCAAGCCACACTCCCAGGGGCTATAGGCACTCACCCTGTGGACTTAGGAGAGTGGGTGACATGACAGCCAGGAAGTCCAGCATCCCAATAACTGGTCTATTATGAAGAGCCAGCCCCAAATTCCTATGCAACCAGAGCAGACAGGAAGTAAGACATGTCAACCTCTAAGTGGAAGATGTTCCTTCAAATGCAAATGGCTGAAGTAGAAAATATAAACAACAGAAGACCATGGGAAGGCGCAAAGAACAATTTTAAACTAGATTTTTGGAGATAGCAGAGCACTGAAGTCATTAAACTGAACCAGCCGAACGTGGGCTCCCCGACTCAACAGACCAGAAGCCCTCGGGTACATGACTTGAGGCCTCTGGTTTCTCACAGGCAAAACGGAGATGCCAGCAGATTTTCATATTCGCTGTAGTTACGTTCTACAAAGTCGCTGCAAACGAAATTAGTAAACACTTTAGTGAAATCATTGCTCCCAAGGGAAATACAGGGTTAGGGTCCCGGGAGCCTCTGGTCACAACCCATTTTCCTCAACCCATCAACACCTAATCTTGTTTTATGTGTGTTTCTATTTAAAGCACCTTATTTAAAATACATAGTTGAATCATTAACATTGAACTTGTAATAAATCAACAGCACTATCACTCATGCTTGAACAAAGCTTATCTAACACACCTGTTTTCTTTCTTCTAGGAGAGGGGAGATTAGAATTAGCTCTAAGATCCTTGTTTTATTTCTCTAAAAAATTAAATTTATTGACTAAATTTAGACTTAGACAAATAAAATATGCATATTAAAATTTCTAGTGTAACCACTAAACATAGCAAAAAAAAGGCGTATTTTGCAAACTAGTAAAGAAGAAAAATCAAATAAAAAATAATAGAGCAAGAAAGCAAGAAAGAATAAAAGGAGTCTAGAAAAGTTTGGGGAAAATGCAAAATAATAGGGTAGAAAAACATTCGTATATGCATACATACATACATACACACAATAAATAAATGTTATATCTAACACACCTATTTTCTCTATGAGACACATCACAGCCTTCTTGTTTTTACAAGAGTACTAGCTTGGGGGCCTTTTTAAACAATGAAATCATTCATATAAAGCAAAGAGAAACGCAAAAAGCATAGCACTAAATCGATCTCAAAAATAACACTTGTTTAGAGCATGAGAGCTGGAACGAGAGGCCGGGACGTAGCCTCGTTTGAACTGAACTGGGCACACGTGCGTGGACCCACAGGCAACGCCCACCGCTCCGCGCAGGCGCGTGCCCAACAATGACTGAAACGCGAGTATGAATGTCCGGGTTACAGACAGATGTTAGCAAGCAGGTGAATTCACAAACACAAAAGCCTCAAATGATAAAGATCAACACTGATAACAGTACCTACTTCAGGGAGTTGCTGTAGAGATAAATGAAATGATTCATGTGAAGCGTTGAACACAGCATACAAGCATGTGCTGAACAAATAAGCCCTGTTGCAAATTATCTGAAGCCCCGTAAGGCGTTAAGTGTATAACTACACATACTCCCGTACACTGTAAATGAATGCTCTGGATGAGAACTACGAAAACAACCCAATGTTGAAACTACCTGATAAATTGTTTGCCATGACATTTTTTAAATGAACTTTAAAAAAAAAAAACATTTAAAGCTATCTATGTACTTTCCGTGGCAGGTTTGTTGGGTTATAATTAAGACCTCTGGGAGACCTCCAAGTGGGAGGAAGAAAATTAATTGTTTTGTAATAAAAAGCTGCCCCAGTGGGGACAATTAACCCTTATTCAGAAGTAGGTAGTGCTATTAATAAAATATTGATAGAACTCAGTAAAGGGTGCTTCAGTGTCATTTTTTTCAGCTTTAAAAAACCACCTTGTTCGACGTTTATTTTTATTCGGTTATAATGGTAAACGCAAGGGTCCTCTTTGTTTGGCATGGAATTTCCTTGCCACAAGATCAGTGTTGATGATCGCGTAAGAAGTTACAAACACAAGTTCCTGAGACAGTGTCTAGGAAGTTTACCTGCCCTTCTTCCCAGTGTGGCCAGGTGGGCCGGGTCTTCCAACTCATGCTTCACAACTCTCTATGGCGTTTAAACCCTCTTCTTCTCCTCAGGGTTTGTGACACAGGGTAGATCGGGCCTGCCGACACCCGTGGTTGCCGTGACTCGGTGCGTGTCATACCGTGACACGCGGGGAAAGTAATACCGGGGCTACGTGGCTGATTCCTCCCAATTCCAGGAAAAAGCCTCGTGGCTTGCCCAGCCAGGGTTTTTATCAGGGGCATTAGCAATTTACATAGGATTGATTATTCATGGAATTAAGCAGAACAGGTAGGATTATTCATAGCAAGGCATTGGGATGTTGATTCAGGTCTGGTGGCAGACATGACCAGGTGAAAGAGATCAGCAAGCCGGAATTTTTTAAGATACACCTTTGCCAAATTCCTATTAGAGAATTCCCATCCCACAGACATGATCCACACTTGCTCACACAGGAGTCACACGGAGCTGTGCTCAAAACGTGTAGATTCTCAGGACTGTGTGTTTACACACGTGTGGAAATCACTGCCACA